>CM031239.1:390409492-390586992 GCA_018340775.1 Taxus wallichiana var. yunnanensis | reverse complement strand
AGATTAATTTAGTGCTAATGGGTGGTATTGTTGACTAAGAACAATGGGTACCAACCTCCACCAAGAAAAGTGCAATTGATTTGCAAGAGGGTGGAAGACAACCATTTTTTAAATGGTCAATCTTGGTGACATCATTGAAGAGTCTATTTAGGAAAATGAGACCAAGATGATAACTTATGTCAAGGGGCAGAAATTATTCCTTAAGTGTTGACAAGAGTATACCATTTATAATTGGTTTTGTTCACGAAGGTGAATTGATGCTTAAAGCTATTGAACCAAATGTTGTTGTTTCAAATAAGTATCATTCTTGATATGGCAAATTGCAGTGTGGTTATTGTAGAGGGTACCATTTTCAATATAACTGAACAATGTGGGGATGCAGAGATGGAAAATATCACCCTTCCAAATGTAAATCAGCAAATACAAGAAGATATAAAAGAAACAAATCAAACATGCTCACCACCCCCTGACTTTGAACCAAGAGGTTCAAAATTTTCTAACAAGGGGTGAAATGATGGCATGACATGGAATGATGCAGAAAACCAATGAAAATTTTAGATGCAGAGCATCTCCAGAGTTAGGGTCAATTTTACTTGACCTTAAAAATTAGTTATTAATTTTTAGTCCTTCAGAGATTTTTGGGACCACAATTTTTTATTTATATCTAGTGATGGATATGGTTTTGGGTACATTGTTTTTAAAAAATATAGGAAAAATTAGAGGAAGATCAGCGAAAACTCTCCCATTTATGAGATTTGAAGCACTAATTGTTGAGATTCTTCTTTGTAGACAATTATGCCAAACATTATATGCATGAAATGCTTGTTTGACATATGAGGAGTTCTTTTTCCAGTATTGTTTCAAATTTGATAACTATAGATTAAAGGGATGCCAGGGTTATGGCTTACTATTTCACCTAAAACTTTGTATCCAAATAACCAAATTTTAATACAGTGAACAAATTCTCCATAAATTTGGCCTCTTTTAAAAAAACCCCATTATAGAGATAACCTTTAAGGATATTTATTTTTCTAAACCAGCTTTAGAAAATATTCTATCATATAATTCATCAAAAAAAATCTTCTAAGTAGTTGATCTTTTAGTGCAAAAGATGAGACAAATCCAAAACCCAAAAATGGGTATCATAAAATTGAGTTGAAGTAGGAGCAACTTACCTCTCTAATTTTACAGTACCACAATACCAAAGAAATCTTTAACATCATGCTCGGATGCCTTGGTGGATAAATTATAGACTTGGACGATGAATTTGCCTGCCACGTAGTTCCATTTTATCTAAAAGCAACTCAAATCAATGTAGGAGGAGAACAATGCACACACTGCTGATTTTCTGCTTTGTTGTGAGGCTGGTGAAAGCAAGCCCCAATCGATCAACAGTGTATGGTGCATGTAGAAAGGGAAGGAACAAAAGAAAAAGTAGTCCTCTTTTTCCATTTTACAATAAAGAGGGGAATGATTCAACTGAGGAAGTAGCCATTTACAAAAGGAGGGAAACTCCACGATTTAGGCTTATTATGTAAAAATAATTAGACGTATTCACTTGGAATTTATAGTTAATTTCCAAAGGTAACATTTTTTTGCATTATAATTCATTTGTCTCTTGGAAAATTAATCAATAAACATAGTACCCGTCAACACCGCCACAAATGCCATCTTCATGGGCTCATACTCAACCAGCGCCGGCTCCAAACTATCATCCACAGAGGAAGACAACCACTCCAGCGCATCTGCTTTCCAAACCATACTAGATGAACACACCAAACCTCAGCTCAAGTCCAGCCAAAACAGGGGCAAAACAAAGGGAAAAAAATGCAAGCTGTGGAATGTGAGATGGAAATGCCAAAGGGAATTCGTTGAAGTAGTTAAACTTGACAAAAATAAATTTGTGAGGACGACAAAGAAGAAGATCAAGGGAGGAGAACACACAACACCACGACATCTAGTCATTTCCATATGCAACAAACACTAGACCATTTGTCAAATCCATCTCCATACAGTCATGAGATAGAGTCATACAACACACCCACATTATACAGAGGCCTAAGTAGGCTGGATAATCATTACAAACTGATGAGTATAATGAGTAACTATTCCTCGATAACCTGTTTGGACCACCATTCTGGCTGCATTTTGGGCTTCAAGACAAAAATAGCAACGATTCACAAAAGTTAGAAATAACTTTTCCCAGGTTAACCTTTTAAGATATACAATATTCCTTGTGTACAATGGTCATTTCTCATGGACAACAAAGAGCTCCTGTAGACAAAATACACTACCTTGAAAGCAGGTCAATGCAAATTTTAAACATTTGAAGATAAATAGACTTGGCATTCCCCGTTTGGTTTATTAAGCTTTAATCCATTTCTCAGAATCAAGGATAATAACCTGAATTGCATTTCATCAATTGCTTGTTTTCTAAGCCGTTACTAAATAATAATTTCTCCAAGTATCAAATTTCTCTGAAGCATTTGCTAACAATTGCCCATAAAATGTTATAGAATTTTACAGATTAACCAGATGCATTTTTCATATGGCTTATTATTTAAGCATTTATTTGCATTGAAATGTTATTTTAGCTTTCATATCGTAGAGCTTGACCAATTTCTACCAATGCATTACCTTCTTCACAAGATGCAGCTAGATTTAAGACGCAGGATACATATATTGGAAGTACAGAGTCAATGAAAGATAACCCATCATAAGTAGCATTGAGAATACCAGTCATCGGCACTGCCTCGCAAAGTTTCCCACCTACGAGTAGGCATACAGAACATTTTTCTCCTTATTCAGGGTTGCACCGAATACAACTCTGCCCCTTTCATTTTCTTCTTCTCAGGCGGAAGCAGAGCTCGCGATTTCACAGCACCTTCCACCAGAGTAACAATGTCACTCCTTTTCATAAACTCTCCTAGCAAGTAGGTTTCGCCTACCCCCTGTTCCTCTGACCAGCTCAAGAAACTTGCAATGAAGTATCTTGGAAACGTCTTTGGTTAATATGTTTATAGTTCGGTCTCCTATGAATGCCAAGCATAATATCCTGCCAATACCGTCTCCGTTGAAAACTGAGGTGCTGCGCGGGAGGAATTTCAAAAATGAATTAATTTCCGGCGCGATTTAAATCTACTTTCAGGCCGGATTTAGTGGGCTCTGCGGCATCGGAAACAGTCACCACCGTTAGAGAGTTAACAGAGAAGGTCGTTTGACGGAGGAGGACACTCCGTTAGCTGGGCATTTCAGGTCAAATGCCACATTGGCAGCCGACGCTGAACGCACCGGCAAGATACGCTCAGCGGCGTGGACTGTCCTTTCCATGGTCTGCTTTAGGTTTTGAAAAGTGTGTTGTAAATCTCCACTATTTGCATAGCATTGTTATTCTCGTCGTGCCCTCCTGCCACATATACCGTTCAAGATTCCGGCGAAACACAGTAACAGAAGAAGAAGTGGAGCGTGTGCATAACAGAAGAAGAAACAGAGTGTGTACATGTCAGAGTGTGCATATACCATTGAAAAGATTCCCTATGACCTTTTCAAGTGACCTTTATCTTGGCAACCTACACCTATGAGAAGTCATAGACATACATGGGAAATCTTATGAGGCATAATTTTGTTTCCCAAAAGGCAAACAACACATGCCCCGACTGATTGGTTTCAAGCCTACGTAAGATATGCGAAAAATGGGTCCGTTATAAAGGCCTTGGACCCTTACCCGACAACAACCATGACTCTCCCACTCTGTCAAACTAGCACCCAACCTGACCAACCACATACACCAGCCATGCCAACTATTTGATGAAAGGCCTTTGAAAAATGTCATCTCATGAAATGCAATGATTTTAGTATATTCACAAAAATGGGGTTGTGTAAAAGGGCTTAGAAACTTTTAAATGTCAAAACTTGTGCTTGGTGCGTGTAACACTAAAATGGGTGTTTTAGACAGAGGTATGGACACTTGTGAACACTACAAAAATGTAATTCATTGGTGCGAAACCCAAATTTGCATTTTTTCCATCATATTCCCAATATGTACAAAGATAAGCTTTGGACCAGATTATGCAAACCTGTCCAAGAATACTTGTAAGTGGATTATACCCATATGTTGTTGTTGCAAAAATATCCTTCACAAAGTAATTGCAAGTGTATTTTTATCACATGTTGTAGTTACAAATGTTATACCATACATATGTATACAAAATGTGTACATATGGACTGACCCTTTCGAGAAGGTTCTAGACGTCTATCTCTTTACCAACAATCTTCCACCCACAAGATTTGAATCCATCACAAGTCTCTTTTTGCCATATTCTTCTCCACATTCAAAATGTTGAAACCCATTTCAATGATTGGGAAAAATGAACTTGCTTTCACTCCACACTTTACCAAATTTCTCGATCAAATGTTGCTCAAAGATGTCTAGCATTTCTTATGTCCAGATCAGGAAAAACAAAGTCTATTTTCACCATTTGCTTCCAAACAATCAAAATGTTGAAGCTCATTTCAATTATTGCGAAAAATGGTCATGCTTCGCCAACTTCCTCAATCAAATGAATTATTTTAGATGTGTGCCTACAATACCTCTTGCAATTCTCTGCCAAAAACACATATGCACCTCTTCTCCACAAATAATAAAACAAAAGCCCACTTCCCGAGTCTCTTTCCTTTACCTACAAAAACTTCGTTATTGATAATCCACAATTATGTTTTTCATCTTTTCATTGTTTCTCCTTTTTTCACCTTCTTCAAACATTATACACCATCAACCCAAACCCATCGCCGCATATTTTTCTCTCTTTTACTAAAAAATTTCCTTCCCGTTAATCTCCATCGACATCTCCATTGCACCACTTTCGTGCAATTGCTAGTTTAAGTTCTTAGTGCATGACCAAATTTTCAAAATTTTATAAAGGACAAAAAAAAGTTGAATGACGTGTTAAAATATTTAATTTGGAAAGTGACAACACTAACAAATAAGAAACCACGATTTAATTTTATGTAATATATTATATTATCCATCTCCATTGATCTATGCCACGTACACTCACATTTTCTTGTTAATACCAATAAATTGAGAAATGACATTTGTAAAAGACATCAATTTCTATATTGCTTTTGCCACAAACTTCAGCGCCACAATGTTGAGATTAAGTTTATGAACATACGGGAACCTTCTGGATTTTTTCTATGCATGTAATTTGCTTCACCATTTGTTTATATTTATAGTGGCAAACGGTACTTTTCACCTCGCAGCCTCTTCTTTACACTGGCAAAAGATTTAAAACAAGCAATTACACTGGTATTTGTTTCAGTTCCTATGTCGTTTAGATCACACCTGCAGTGACCATTTGGAGCATTTTACATCTTTTAAGGTCTTCATTTCTATAGTTATTATATGTCTATTGTAAATGGTTACGCCATCTACGAGCGAATGAAGTAATCCACAGTGTTCCAGTAACAAACTATAAACCTACAGGCTACTCTCATTGTTGTTAATTTCTCATTGAGAGGTTCTGGTGCACATACTCCAAGAGTATTCTCAAGATGAGATTATAGGAACAATAGAGATGTACATTTACTTTTTCTATTACATAACTGATAAAATTGTAACATCCATTGTATATTTGAATCTGGAACATCCATGTCTTGCTTCATGTGGGCGGCGTGCTTACTTTTTGAAATATGTCAATCCCTCCTGAAGCATCTCTACCATTAAGTCAACTCTTATCACAACAGGTATAATCCCATACGAGTCTCAATCTTGTTCTTGTTTTTTTTTGGACTATAGTTTTTGATGAAATGACATTAATATTACTGCAGTAATTTGATGTATGAGCGGCGCAGTGCAGGGGATAGAATCAGGTGAAATTTGGAGCAGGGTAAATCCGTTTCCCCACGCACGTTCACGGGGTAAATTTAATTAAAAACGGTCAAATGTGAACAAAATAAAAACTGCGGTGCAGTGGTGGGGCACCTGCCTGTCAAGTCAGTGGTCTGGAGTTAAGATTTTGTCTATCTCCCCCATGAACTTACGTGAGAGATACCTAGGATCTTCCGGGTAAATCAGTCCAAAAACTTAAATGGCACCCACAGTGTCGATTTAGGGAGAGGGGTTAGTAGTGGTACACCCTAAGTTAAGGGGTCCACAAAATCAATTGTTTATTATATGGGATTGTGATTTTTTCACTAATATGTAGTTTAGATTTGTGTTAGCTTATATTTTTTCTTTGTAATGTTCAATTGGAAGGAAACTCATATTTTGAATTGATTTAAAATACTAAATTTCAGTTACACTACAACCATGGTGGAAACCAATACTTGAATATGGGTGAAATTGCTTGAACATTGACTTTTTTGTACTTGTACATGAGTGAGAGGTCTTGTTATCCCAATTTTGCCCCCGGATAAAATTGGTCAAACACGACCCCATGCCAAAGAAAACCTAAGGGTTGGCTCTTTCCTAAGAACTTACATTCAAATCCAACAATAGCGGGACTCTACAATGGAGGAGCAGGGTCTGCGAAGGATCAAACGACCCCACACAGAAGAAATCTAAGGGTCACTTTTGTCGCACGAGCCCATGTTTCAAATCTAACGATCAGGTTGCAGATAAGCTCGAAAATGGAGGAGCAGGGTCGGTAAGGAGGCAAATAGTGTCAAAGAAACCAGAGGGTCTCAAGAGCGAAACATGGAAAAGGTTCAAAGTCTTCGGGCTTCACAAACGATTCAGAGCGGGCCCAAATTGGCTAAGTATGGAAGAGTCAGCGGAAGCTGCCAAGTGTCTCAACGACACACCTTCAAGGGTCGAATCCAAGGGCCAATCTCAAGAGAGCGCGAAGCCTCCATGTGTCAAGAGTCCCCCAAAAGTCGCACCGACGTTGAAAATTCTTCGACTCAGCGGAAGGTGCCAAGTGTCGACTCGACGCAACTTCAAAAGTAAAATTAAGAGCGGAGACTCGAACATGCGTCAGCCCACCACGTAGTCAGGGTTCGAGAAAAGCATAAGCCCGAATCGGCTAAGTATCGCAGACTCGCGGAAGGTGCCACGTGTCTCAACGACGCATCTTCAAAGGTAAATCTAAAAGCGGGTCTCCCAGACAAGCGCTAGCCTTCCACGTGTCCCAAGTCTAAAAAGGGATAGAGTCGATGGTTGAAAATTCAAAGCAGAGGTAGGCGGCGGGAGGAGCCAAGAGTGTTAACATAGCGCTACTTCAAAAGTAAAATTCAGAGCGGGTTTCCAAACAAGCGCGAAGCCTCCACATGTCCAGGGTCAGATTTATGGCCCCGCCAAGCAAAAGGGACTTAGCCAAAACACAAAGGAACAAGAGCAAGTCGCGAGAAGGTGCCACGTGTCTTCTCGGCGCAACTTCAAAAATAGAAACCAAAAGCGGTCCCCAAATGAGTGCAGGCTCGCCATGTGGCCATGTTGAAAAGTCAAGGCGGGAAGGCAGGTCATCGGAGGTAATTCAAACTTTTGACCCAAAAAGGCCTAAAGTATAAAAATGAACCGCACCTTTCTTTGATGCCCAAAGAGTCATGTGTCAAGCCTCGGTGTGTGCGGGAAGATGGGCCTAGGGATGACTTTTCACCCAAATGGAAAATGTGGACCAACGAGGCTTGAAGATGGTTTTGGGCAAAGTGAATTGTAGGGTTGCGGGGCAATTTTTGCATTTTGTATTTTTGGTAACAAAAGCGCGAAAGTGAGTTTCGGGCTCATGGGCTTGTTCTACTAAATTGGTTTTCACCATTTTTGTACGGACCGACTCAAACATTTAAATGGACATATCTTCCAATCCAGGTGCGAAATCCAGCAAATTTGGCACCGTTGGAAAGGTCTCGATCTCATCTACACCATGGAGGCACGAAACCCTAATTTTTACGAGGTTAGGTGGGTGAAAAATGGGAAAACGTCTATCAAGCCATTGTCTGAGAATCGATTGCTTTAACTACCGGATCTCGATTTGATTCGATCCATTGTTCTTCCTTATTTAACACGCCAAACAAACATAGGGAACCAGCTTGACAGATTGTGGGAAGATTCGCAAGTGGGGCATTGAGGGATAGTGGTTGAGCTTTCAGAGCAGGATTCAATACGTTGCATGGGTGGTTGGACTTTAGGGAGCCGAGTTTGATTTTCCCTCCTCTCTCTCTTATTCTTCTATATATTGTACTAGAGGGCATATTCAAATGGTTATTCATCTTTTCTCTACTGCCCCCTCTCTCTTTCTTCCTTAGTGTAGGCTCTCTCTCTCTCTCTCTCTCTCTCTCTCTCTCTCTCCCCTTGGAGTGGTTAGATTAGGATTAGTTAGGTTCGCCCGCACCTGGAGTAGCTTGTGGCGAGATAGATTAGGAAGCAAGAACTGGCTTTGTATGGAGGTCCATCTCAAGTTTTGTAAGTCCCACAGCTTGAGAGATGGTCCCATGTTGTGCAATCACACCGAATGCCCCACTCAGATACCAGGGCATTCGAGGGTGTTGTGATTTTGCACTAACAGTTTTGGCACTCCGGTGGGATAGGTCTGCAAGTACCTTACCACTTCGTCTTTGCGAGTTCATGTGTTCGTGTTAAGATTCAACCTTCGAGGCACATGCAAAACACATCTAACGACTCCATTTGGTCAACAACCCATTCTTTGAGTTGCAGACCTTTTCCATCCATTTTCCACCCATCTTCATTAATTTTCCTTTCCACATCTTTCATTTTCTTCCATCTCATGAGGTTTTGCAATCATGACTTCATTCCCCTCATGGAATTCACACCTACAGTAGGGCAGTCCACCTCTAATGCATTTCTCAACTCCTCCAGATCAACATTATGATCAAATTTAGAACCATTATGCTTACCCATATGAGCAAGGTCAAAACCATTTTGGCCAAGGAGCTTATCAAGAACAAGGGGATGCATACAATGGTGACAACTATGTGGAGAATGTTGGTTTGTTGGAGAAGATCCAAATAATGGAGGCTAGCATGGTGCAATCTAGGGCTACAACACAAATGAAGGCATTCAAGATTGGTTTCAGGGCACCTTGTCCATGGGCCGTCCTGTTTCCAAGACATTACAACCCTCAAGAGAAGCTTAACTTCATGGTTAAAGTGTTGCCTCAACTTACAATGGATTGAGGAGATTGAGGCTTATGAGTTGGACACAAGACAACCTTGTCAATGGGTAAGTCAGTGACCAGCTCCTTGTCCTTCATTTTCTCTTTCTCAAACTTTATCATTTCAGCATGATCAAGAGTCAAGCCCCTCACTTGCTGCCCCAAGTGTTGATTTCCCTTCTCCATCTCCTGATCTTCCATCCCACCTCAGTTCCTCTGCCCTTTTTCCTTCCAAGCAGTCATCCCCTCCAAATAAACAAGAAGTTTCACTCCGCTTTGCACCACAAACAATTGCAAAGTTGGTTGAACCCCAACCTGCCACTCCTCTTGCTTTCCCAAGTCCATGTTGGGAAGAGACTTAAGAACCCAGTCAAGGAGAACAAAAAAAAGGCATAGGCACTTAACAGAGAAGAAATGACAGAAAATCTGAAGATTTGGGTTGCCAAATTTGGATTTACAAAGATCCCCTTGATGGTTAAGCCAACAGAGGAGGTCAAAGTTGAAGAGCCAGTGGTGGCTGAGGCTGATTTTGTAGTAGAAGAAAAACAAGAACTAGAAGAAGAAGATCAACAGTCTGCTTTGTTTCGAATGTAGTGTCCCTTATGGAACTCTGTCTGAAGAAGAGGCTGATCTAATCCAAGTGCATAACCGAGTTAAAGAGGAAGAACAATTAGCTCAGGTCTCATTGAAGAGGAGAAGTGGGAGAGATCAAATCGAGTTGAGGCCACTCAATGTAGAAAGCATCATTGAATATTTTTTGCTTTCATTTCAAGGGCCTGATTTGATTGATGAACCCACGATGGAGGAGGACCATATCATTTCAGAGGCTCCAAGTGCGGAGCGAGCCACAGAATAACCTTTAGTTCTTCCTCCCACTTCATCCCCTTTAGGCTCTAATGTCGAAGAAGAGTTTGAGCTTTCAAACTTCATGTTTAAAGAAGAGGGGAACCATGGTGAGCAAGTTTCAAATTAGGAAGACACCATGGAGGAGGTAGAGCACATGCAGCAGGACAACAAAGAGGCATCTGCTGCTGTTAGACTTGGAGGATTTGCTTTGGTGAAGAGGAGCCCAAGGAGATCACATCATTTGCTCCTCCATCATCCACCTTCCAAGCACATGAGTTTGTTGCCATGAAGGAGAACATTCAAGTACAACAAATTGCACTTAATAGCAGCCCTCTAGAACCAAGGTTGGAAGATATGAATCTTCCATGTTCTTCACAGGAGAAGGAAGAGAAAAGGCAAGAGGATGTCATCATCCCTCTCACACCATCCATCCAAGAAGGTCCATAAGAAGACTCCATTCTTGGAGTTGAAATTCAGAGCCATGGGCACATTCAAAAGATCAGACTATGCCCAATCAGGTACTTGGCTTCATTAGAGCCAAGGAGAAGCCACAACCAGTCATGCTTGCTTCTAAGCATGAGGGAGAACCTCAAAGTGCCAAGGATCAACAAAAATACCTTTGGGAACCAAGTGAGCAGCAGATTGAAGAGGTATTTGTATTTTTTCCAGTTGATACCTTGATGATTTGGGTGGAGGACCGGCTTATGGTCAGTTTTTCACTCATCCAAGCAGCCATATTTAGTGACAAACCATTTACATGGCTGCCCCTTTTGAGAAAAGGAAGCTACTTCTCCCTGCCAGTTGTAGGATTTGTTTGAGTCCCTTTTCTCTCTGGTTAGTATAGGAGTAGGAGTAGATTTTGTTTTTAGTAGAAGAAGTGCTTGTGCACACTCTGCATGTCTCATTTGAGGCATGTATGATTTTTTTCTTTGTACATATGTTTTGTTCATATTGCTCGGAGGTGTAAAGCCCGAGCCCTTGTGATAATGCGACAAAGAGACCCATAGTTGCCTGTAATAGTTGTTAGTTTCAAATAAAACACAAATACAGAGCAACTAAAATCAGATTCAAGATAGTCCATTCTCTGGGAGCAGGTAAAAGCCCTCGGCAGGCGAGTTCGAGTCGGGTCACAGGATGCGAGCAATCAAGGAGAAGTTTCAAAGTGAAAAGGATTAGTATCAGGCTATCATTCTTGACTCCATGCCCAATGGATGCTTCAAGGCCACTAGTCTCTTCATCTAGCAAGAAGATGTCCCCATGAGTCGCCAAATTATTATCCCAATTTTTCCCCTCGGATAAAATTGGTCAAACACGACCCGTGCAAAAGAAAACCTAAGGGTTGGCTCTGTTATGAGAACTCACATTCAAATCCAACAATCAAGCAACAACGGGACTCTACAATGGAGGATCAGGGTTTGCAAAGGATCAACCAACCCCACACAAAAGAAATCTAAGGGTCGCTTCCGTCGCATGAGCCCACATTTCAAATCTAATGATCAGGTTGTAGACAAGCTCAAAAATGGAGGAGCAGGGTTGGCTAAGGAGGCAAATAGTGTCAAAGAAACCAGAGGGTCTCAGGAGAGAAACAGGAAAAGGTTCAAAGTCATTGGGTTTCACAAACGATTTAGAGTGGGCCCAAATTGGCTAAGTATGGAAGAGTTAGGTGGAAGCTGCCAAGTGTCTCAACGGTGCACCTTCAAGGGTTAAATCCAAGGGCCAGTCTCAAGTGAGCGTGGAGCCTCCATGTGTCAAGAGTCCCCCAAAAGTCACATTGGTTGTTAAAACATCTTTGACTCATCGAAAGGTGCCAAGTGTTGACTCGGTGCAACTTCAAAAGTAAAATTAAGAGTGGAGACTCAAACATGTGTCAACCCGCCATGTAGTCAAGGTTCAAGAAAAGCATCGGCCCAAATCGGCTAAGTATCGCAAACTCACGAGAAGGCACCACGTGTCTCAACGACGCATCTTCAAAGGTAAATCTAAAATCGGGACTCCCAGACAAGCACTAGCCTTCCACGTGTCCCGATTACGAAAAGGGACAAAGTGTCGATCGTTGAAAAGTCAAAGCAGAGGCGAGGCCGGTGGGAGGAGCCAGTGTCGGCGCATGACGTTACTTCAAAAGTAAAATTTGAGTGGGTTTCCAAACAAGCGTGAAGCCTCCACGTGTCTAGGGTTAGACTTATGGCCCCGCCAAGCAAAAGTGACTTAGCCAAAACACAAAGGAACAAGAGCAAGCTGCAGAAGGTGCCACGTGTCTTCTCGGCGCAACTTCAAAAATAGAAACCAAAAGCGGTCCCCAAATGAGCACAGGCTCGCCATGTGGCCATGTTGAAAAGTCAAGGCGGGAAGGCGGGTCATCGGAGGAAATTCAAACTTTTTGCCCGAAAAGTGTAAAGTAGAAAAATGAACCACCTCTGTTAATGCCCAAAGAGTCATGTGTCAAACCTCAATTGCGTGTGTGGGAAGGCGGTCCTAGAGATGACTTTTCGCCCAAATGGAAAATGTGGACCGGTGGGTCCGAAGATGGTTTTTGGGCAAAATGAATTACGGGGCTGTGGGGCAATTTTTGCATTTTATATTTTTGGTGCCAAAAGGTGTAAAGTGAGTTTTGGGCCCACAGACCCATTCTACTAAACTGGTTTTCGCCATTTTTGTACAAACTCGACTCAAACATTCAAATGGACATATCTTTCGATCTAGTGCCCGAAATCCAACAAATTTGGCACCGTTGGAAAGGTCTCGACCTCATCTACACCATGGAGGCCTGAAACCTTAATTTTAATGAGGTTAGGTGGGTGAAAAATGGGAAAAATCTATTAGGCCATTAATACAGAATCTGATTGCTTCAACTACCAGATCTGATTTGATTCGATCCGTCGTTCTTCCTTCTTCAACACACCGAACAGACATAGGGAACCAGACTTGATAGATTGTGTGCAGATTCTTGGTGGGGCATTAAGGGATGGTGGTTGATATTTCGTAGCTGGATTCAATGCGTTGCATGGGTGGTTGGACTTTAGGAGCAGAGTTCGATTTTCCCCCCTCTCTCTCTTATTCTTCTATATATTGTACAGTGAGGGGCATATTCAAACTGTTGTTCATCTTTTCTCTATTGTCCCCCTCTCTCTTTCTTCCTTAGGGTAGAATGCAGAGTCTAAGCCTCCTTTCATAGCTCTGTAATGGCATTTTCTTGCCTCTTTCCCACTGATGATGTATTGTGTAACATTTTGGAGCAATAAAATTTGTTTTGTGATGCATCTGTCCATCCTTGGCTCATTTTATGGTCTCGTTTTACCTCTCATCATTACAAGGTATATTGTGCATACTCTGATGTTTGTTGCGAGTTACGGGTTGTGCTTAATGGGTTTTGAAGTGGTGTTTTGAGTGAAATCTATCTACGGTCCATGGTGCATCTTGTCCACCCTATCCTCCTGCTCAGCTCTCTCCACTTTAGGCGGTTTGGATATGTGATCGACACTTCCTTTTCTGGTGTATCACCGCTTAGTGTAGGCTCTTTCACCCTCTCTCTCTCTCTCTCGTCCCTTGGAATGGTTAGATTAGGATTAGTTAGATTTTTCTGCACTGGAGTAGCTTGTGGCAGGTAGATTAGGAAGCAAGAACCGACTTTCTCAAAGGGCCATCTCAAGTTTTGCAAGTCCCACAACTTGAGAGATGGTCCCATGTTGTGCAATCACACCGAATGCCCCACTCAGATACCAAGCCATTCGAGGGTCTTTGTGATTTTTCACCTACTGTGGTCTTACATGTCATGATGTAATTAACTACTCTACATAATTATTATGTTAAAAACAAATAACTACTACATAGTACTATGACAACTATTTGGTATTGTGTGATCAATAGTCATGTCAACTATTGGACCTTGTTCACCTATTGGCCCCCTCCCTAGATTAATATTTGTAGGTCATAAAATAGTGTTTGAGGGTGACACGATGAAACATTGAGTATCTAAAATTTTGTGTACGTGTGATTGTAGTAGGATTACAATCCTTATTCCTACTTTCTTCCCAAATGACATCCATTGTAATTGGACTTCAATGAGCCTTTGTAGAAGTAGGTAAGGAATGCTTTGGGAAATAAGCTTCTCCACTAAAAACACGTGCACGGCCCGTGCTTCAACATTCGACCCCTATTCCAGCCATAGTCAAACACATTCACTTTCGGTAGTCGTGCTTCACTTTCTTTTGTTCGGGTCTTGCTCTTCATCTGCAGAGAGTCCAAAAAACTCACAATTCTTACATCCAAAAATTGGAAAATGGTCCTATAATTTTATGTAATTAGGAAGAATTATACTCTGACTCATTCCATAAAGAACGAAATTATATTGAAGTTCACAAGTGCCCAAATTACTGATACAATGCAACTAGAAACTATAGCCACCTACGATAGCCAAGAGCACATTATCTGGGCTTAAAAGCTCCACATATGGAATGATGCAGTTTTACTCTAAATATTATAAAATATGAAGCATTTCGGATGGTGTATGTTTGAGCCTAGGTAGTCGATTCCCTTAAAGCATCCCCTACAACAGAAAATAATTAATTGTTAAAATTACACAAGTGAATAGGCATTAGAAAGAAAGTGTAAAGTCAACAATCGCATTAAATTTCAAGGGTGCATGATAATAGGTAAAATATAAATTTACGATGAGATACAAGAAAATGAAACCCTGCATGTAGAAAGAAAGTCTAACAAGTCATTGATCTCAAATTTTAGTCACCAATACGTAGTCTGCTAATGTTGATAGGAGAGGGGCAAGGAGATAGGGTAAAAGACTACTATGATTTCTCCTAACATCCAAGGTCAAATATTTTCTATCGGGTCATGCGAGCTTGACTTTAAGATCTAGATTAAGAGTGAGAAAATCAATTTTCACCTTGTTCTCCTTGTGATGACTTCAGGTTTTTATTCACATAACTAACTATTTCACTAGATTTAAATTTGATTGACTAACAATCAGCAATAAGGATTTTGTAGGTCTTTATTATAATCTTAATATTAAAAGTTAACAAGATATATATGCAGAGATATAAGGCCCCCATAATTTTTGTACATTCTAAGTGATTTTGAACAATTATAGAAGCTTTACTTCATAAAATGCATTTGAAAATACTTAGATATACTCCCAAATTCTCATGAATAAGAGATGAGTGAGATTAACCATTGATAGGCATGAGAAAGCTTATGCCCCAAATATATGAATAAGATTAACTTAATAGTACATGTTGGCATTTGTATTCTTGCGGCTATATGACTGTAATGAAGTATCAAAAGGCAATTTTGTTGGAAATTGTGAAAATTTAAATAAGACATGTTTTTATGCCATTCAAAGGTAGCATATTGTATGAGGATTAAGTTTAGTACGGTCCAATCTCAACAAATGAAATATGATGGGTGAGCACAATGTATTAGCATCGATTGGTATATATTATCTTTGGTGATTTTTTTAAAATAATGAGTACAATAGTTTTCCTCGATCTACAAAAACAACTAAATATTCTTGTAGTCCCACAACCTATTTACCTAAATACGGTCCAACCACCCTACAACTATATACAAGTTTAAAAATTTATATGCTCAACAACAATTTGGAAGGTATATTTAGGTGATTCAACATTTTCTCCCTCTATAATTCTTTTGATTTGTTTTATATTTGTTCTGTTTCTACCATTGTTTTTGTTGCATTTCTATATCTCGCTTTCAAAATTGTCCTATTAATTATTTTCTAAAAGTTGCTTAAAAGAGATTTATCGTGCTTCCAAGCAATTTCACTTCCTTCATGCTCTTTTGACCTACTTCATGTTTGTTTAGTTTCTTCCATTATTTCTATTGTCTTTCTATATCTTTTCTCAAAATTGTCCTCTTCATTATTTTCTAAAAGATCATTAAAAGAGATTTATCATGCTCCCAAGTAAATTTCAATTCCTAGACCTCATGAGAGAAATGATCGCAAGGAAGTTCAAAACTACATGGATTTATCCATCTACAACAACACCCTATAACCATACATGGCTCAATTCTTATGTCCACTCTGCCATGGATTTGTTTGAGTTTTAGGGTAGACACAATCGTTTAAACCAATGTTCATAATTCTACTTTGTTTGAATGAATCAATTGTATGTAATGCAAACAAACTTGTTCTCCATTAGGATCAATATTTCTGAAATTATGAACTTTGTACTAAGAAGGAATTATCAAATAAAATTTTCATTTTTCATTTTCTTTTTACATATATTTCTTTTAGGTGGCTGAAAATTGCAGTTAAAGTGTTTCCACTTATCCATTACAACTAGCTTCAGCTAAATATGATGGATAAAAATCATTATTGTTATTACTCTATTTTGGACTTGTTATTCACTATAACAAATATCTAGATTTAATTTTTAATTCATTACATTTTAGTAACCTTCAACAATATCAATTCAATATTATCGCATCATCTGCAACATTAAACTACATAAGGCAAGAACTATCCATTATGTGGCTCTTGTTTCAATTTTAAGTTCACCCAAACCAAGTTATTTAATAATTACTTTGTAAAATGTATTCGCGTTTTTAAGTTTCCTATTTTTCATTGTTTTGGGTTCCTATTTTGAGGATTTTTTTAGTCCTAGAAATAATTAATTTTTGAATTAAGTAATTTGATAGATTTTTTTAATTATGAAGTCATGTAGAAGGAGAGGGGAAGTGAAGCGAGTAAAAGAGTATATTCATCTCTCGGCCAATCAACCTTTATGTTAGCAAGAGGGACATTTCTATTGTGGAGTCACCTCTATTCACATAAAGATCATGATATATTGGGATTTATATGCTAACGCAGACCAAACTAACTAGTGAATATGGGATTAAGTTTTTAATTATATGAGGATTTTTCGCATTGATGATTTAAAATGTTGAGATGGAAACATGGACACTATATTTCTTTGTGATCTTTGAATAAATATTAATTTATTTTTTTCA
Source organism: Taxus wallichiana var. yunnanensis (assembly GCA_018340775.1). Taxonomy (NCBI): domain Eukaryota; kingdom Viridiplantae; phylum Streptophyta; class Pinopsida; order Cupressales; family Taxaceae; genus Taxus; species Taxus wallichiana. The sequence goes on along the minus strand of CM031239.1, from coordinate 390,570,055 downwards.
CTCACATTAATTTTAATATTACATTTTAGATCAAGAGGGAAAGATAAAATCTCTATCACTAAGTTTTTCTTATAAACATGATAATATACACACCGAAAATGGTTTCTATGTATTTATTAGTCATTAAATTGTATATATTTTAAAACATTTTATCAAATCCAAGTTTTAATTTAATTTTATTAGCATAAATTTCTTAATTCTTGGTAGTCCATGTTCATCTCCATGCTTCAATCAATTGTTTCCACACTTATTTCCCTTGATTCCACATTTATTTATCCTTTCTTGTTTGGAACATGACTCCACATTCTGGCATGCCAAGAATGTGGAGTGCATATTCCTAAAAGATTTTGATCTTTCCCTTCTCTTGTTCACCTCATTTAATCTTTATCCCATACTTTTTAATTTTCGACCATTTGAGGTCAAGTTACGTACCAATAGGGTCCTAATTTGAATTTCAATAGTTTATAAATACAAAAGTACCTAATTCATTTAGACATATACTATCAATCTACTACTACTTCTTTATCTAAACATCTATTTATTTTATCAATGCAATTTAGAAGTTTTCAAGTAAAAGCTAGAGAAGATAGTCTTTAAGCATTTACAAGCATTTAGAGAAGTTGATTCCTCGTTGAATCAATAAGACTTATAGTGGATAGACATTGCATTAAATCGATTTTTCGGCTAAATGGTTATTACATATACTTGGTGTGATGTCTTTGATATTGTATATAATGACGAGATCTAATACAAATTATGCTAAGTGGAAAATAGATCTTTCAAAACAAACCCCACATTTTTGTAGATCTAAACGACGACATCATAATTTGGGTTAGGAAAAAAAAATTCTAATGATTGAAGCAATTTTCAAAAGTGCGCGAGGTTTTCAAAAGGCAAAAACAATGCAATTTAGTAATCATAGGAAAAAAATTATTAGAGAAAACCATCGATGTAGTAAAGGATGGGGGTCAATCAAATGACAACCTTATCCTTGTAACCATTAATCTCTCACATTTACCAAAAGACACTTTACTTGTACACATTTGAGATGAGACAAATTTATTTACTATATGTTGAGGAATTGTTGAGATTCAAACTACAAACTCACTCCTTTCACATAGTACAAGAAAGAGAACAACTTGAATAGCCCATCATGGGCTATAAAGCACATGTTTTTGCTTATGTGCTTTGTAAATACTAGTTCACTTCCCCAAAAAAGTATCTTCTCAATCTAGCCTTCCTTGCTCAAACCCTTACCGCCTCTTATGTAAGTGAAATGGTGGTGAAATGGCTCTTGAATCTCGTTTTATCTTGAAAATGCTCAAATTGAGAATTTTATTAGTGTTAGGTCATTGCTTGGCTTGTGTGCCTTTTACGGGTGAAAGCGCCAGTTTACACAATGATGTAACATGACAAAGCAAGATGATCCAACATCATTTATAGAGTTCACATAGTGGAATGAACACTAAGGTTTCTTCTATTTCTTTAATGGACTTAACAACATCTACATGTACTTTCTCTCGTGGAGATTACAAACTCTCTCTCTCTCTCTCTCTCATGGAATATTTCAAACTCTTGGTGTTTTCTACTAAGGCATATCCTAGGTTGGACTCGTGTGTTACAAACACATTCAAAAACCTTGGATGAGGTTATCTTTCCCACACTCTCATTTTCTCCTTCTACTTCTTCTTATTGTGTTCCTCTAGTGAACTTGTCATTGTCATATAGTTGTGCCCTTGTGCTTCACGTTGGATCCTTCCTTCTCGATCCAAATGTGAACTTTGGGCTCATTAATGATTTATGTTATTTCAAAGTGCCACTTAATTATTTGTTAGTGTCACGTTAACCTAGTCGTTGGAATTTTCTCGATTGTTAGGTCTTTTTCGGTCTGAACGAGTAGTTTTGACATTTCATTAATTATTTCATCTACCCATTCTATCACACACTCCTCACTCACACTCTTTGGCCACACATTTCTCTCCTTCTATCATGTACTTATACTCTTGAGTTTTATCTTCAACACCTCACACATACTATCTCAAGGCATTGTGGACATTTTCCCAATCATTGATGTGTTTCCTCTGTCATCTAGTTATTGCACAAACCTTACTTCATGAATTTGTGCCATATGCACACTTATTTCCATAACATATAACTATCTACACTTCCTACATGCCTCCATCCCGCCAAGGTGAGCCAAACTCAATTGTGCTATCAATAGCCTATGCACATCAATGTGCACTATTATTTTGTGCCTACTCCATTTCTGCAAGCCTTCCAAACACTATTATACATCCTCTTCTATTGTGCATTTTATGCATTGTACTTCTTACTAATAACTATTGCACATAGTACTCCCTTAATTTTGTGCAATCGCCACTTGATTCTATAGTGTTTCCTCTTCTTTTCTATGTACTTATCTAACCTTGCACATATCCATACTAAGCCAAAACTATGCAGGATTTCCTTGGACCTTAGATTCTCTTGTATTAAACACCCGGGATACTTTAAACTTGAGGTCCACCTCAAGTAGACTAAGTGAGTGGTAGAACCACCTTTTGAACCATTGAGGTTGATAGTTTTGGATCCTTCATCTTCTGAACCCTATCCTAGCCTCAATATTTCTTCCAATCCTTTGTTATAATGATTCATTACTTATTATTAACCATCCCCTTCATCCAAATGGATCTTCCTTTCTGATCCTTTGTGAGTCTTTGCTTTCTACAAAACTCCTTCTATGTGATCCCTTTCCCACTATGAACCATCCTTCTCCACCTAAGACTTCCCCGTTAAGCCTTCTCGCATTGTGAGTTTGCTCTCACTTTGACTTCCTTCCGTGAGATTCGTGACTCACCAACGTCTATCCACTTCCACCTAAAACCTTCATGGATTTTTTTCTCCCATTCCCACTTCATCTCCGAGCTTCTTACTCCTGCGTATTTATCATGTACACACTTTTTCTTCCTCCTCTTTCTTTGTTCTTTGGTCACCCTCTTATTTTGACTCATCTCTTCCGCATCCTCTATCTTGTGCATTCTTTTCCTCTGCACTCATACTCTTTACACGCTTCTTCACTCCATGGGATTTCTTTGTGCACTTTGCCCTTACACACTTCATTTTTGCTCTCCTTCTTGTTGCAACCTATCTTCTCTTTTGCATGTCCATCTCCCCCATATTGTTCTTTACACATCTCACTTGTGTAGTATTCATATCCTTTCCCAATGTATTCTCATATGTTTCTTCTTCACTTATTCTTTTCTTGGCCTTTGTTAGACCACACTATATCTTCTGTGTATTTTATGCCATGATCGGCTTTTCCGCATTCCTTTATCTTCTTCTTCCTCATGGTTACTCTGCCATATTCTCCTCTTCTTTGGTGCCTTCACCATCATGCACTTATATTGGTGCATTTTCTATCGGTGGTGTTTTTACTTCCTCATCATATAATTTATCTTGGTGGCTATAGGCCACATCTCCTCTTCCTCTTATGGGGGCAATTTTTCCCGACCATTTTCTTTCTCTTCTTCTTTTGTTGCACCATAAAATCATATCCATAGTTACCAATGTTAGTTTCACCACTTAGCAATCATTCGTTACTTCATTCATAATCATTCATCATTCACCATTGTTCATTTCCTCATACAAAAAAGAGTAGAGATATTTATGCTAATGGGTCACTCCTTCACTAGCTTAGATAATTCATTATATTGGTCATCTTGTAAGAAATTATAATCATTTACCATTGTTCTTAAGATCTATGCACCTATCATCATCGAGCCTTGTCTGCCATAGGTTACACAATGTGTATTGATATAACACATTGCTCTTCTATCCTTGTGCCACCTAACCGATTTCATGTTACCATTCCAACTTCCTCTATTATGTGTGCATCGTTTCTATTACAATCCCTTAATGTGGTTTTGGTGTGCTCTCAAAGACTCCGAGTCTTTTCATAGATGCTCTCAATTTATGTTTGGATCCTACCCGATCCCTTTAATTACCAAAACGAGTCTCATGTGTAATGTATCTTCGATTATCATGTGCACCCTTTTTCTTCTCATGACCGCAAGTGTTAAATATTCTTATATTCCTTACACGTGGAAGTTATCACTCATTCCTTTGTTCTGTGCATGTTCCACTTCAAAGACTAAAGATATTTCACAAGTCTTGTGTCGTCCCCAAGTTTAGACCCAAACACTTTATGATTTACAAAAAAATACATATTTAGCGAAATTTGGGTTCAACATCATCTAATTCATAAATAATTAATTCTTAACATGTTGAACATCACAATAGACTTGGTAGTTGGAGTAAAAATCAGGAATAATAATTAGCACTTTGGTTGATTTCTTGGAGAGTAAGTTAAATTTATGGGTAATTAGCTACTTTAGAAATTGTTAGCAATGATTCATGATATTATGTTATTGTATAGTTTTTGAAAGTGTTATTTGAACATGTGTAAATTTTAATAGAGAAGAAAACAATATTGATTAAGGCATTCAAGTGATATGGACTTTAGATGAACTCTAGAGTCTAAACATATGGTTGGGGCATGCTAGAATTTTACACTCAACATTTCACATCACAAAAGATTATGTGATTGTCTTTAAATGACCATCACTTGCATATGGCCATTACTTTCCATTCAATTTTAAATGTGGATGTCATAATATTGATTTGTGTATTAATTATTAAATATACAAAAATTTGAATTTACAAACAACAAGTGTATATAAAGATTAAAATATTAATATACATGTCATGATGATATTCAATTAATATTGTCAATATTTTTACAAGTTACCAATGACGGTTGTATTTAAAAATTGGTCATCAATTTCAACTTAAATGAATAAATTTTTCTAAACTCCTTGCAAATTCTAGACCGCTCAATAGATGAATCAATAATTTTGTTTCAATATGATATGTTTTAAATATAAACCTATCCTTTTTTTTGGTGCTATCCACACTCACTTGCACTATGTGCCCTACCCTCCTCTAATTACACATCATATTCCTAACTTATCGATTTCGCATCCAGTGGACCCTTTTTATCCCCTGGAATTATTCCTACATTGATGAATCCATAATATTAATGTATTCCATGCACTATGCGAAAACACTATGTGATATACTCCGAAGCAATATTTATAGTTTAGATAATCGCCAAAATAACCCTTATGAAGTGTTGTGTTTTATTCCTTTTCCCAATTTTATATATAAACGGAACTATAACTATGTTTGCACATAGCCTTTGACTTTTTCCATTATACTTAGGAGTTTACAAGTTAAAATGTATCTTTTAAACATGCACATTTCTATTCAAAAATAAATAAGCATACTCCTCTATATCATATGTAGACTAAAGATAAAATAATCGAGATGTTTAGTTTTGTTACCATGCCAAAAAAATCAATATGTAGAGGAGGAAGAGGAGGCACAAAAAGTCCAAGAAACAAATGTTGATATGGAAGAGGAAGCCTCAAACAATAATCAACAAGGCTATGCGACGTATTCCTTTTCGCCAACACTTCCTAGGATATGAAGAGAGTGTTAGGAATATCTATGTTGTAGTGTGAACATAGAATATTATGTAAGTGATTATATTATCTAGGATAATATAATATGTGTTGTAATAATTAATTACATTATTGTAAATGTAATTATGAGTGGGTGAGTAAATATTGTTATGAGTTGTTGAGTAAACAAATCATTAACAATATTAGTTTTGTGAGAAAACAAAATCTCACGTATAATAGCATGGAGTTGTTTTAGGAGTTATGTGTGGAGATATTTATGGAGATTATATCTCCTTAAATATAGGAACAACATCTCCTATTTAAATGGATATGTATTGAGCAAGAATAAAGAGTAAGATTTCGAATTTTCTTTATGCAATTATGATATTAACTTTTCATTTGGTAACAGAGCAGGTTTGATGCAAGAAATTTCAGTGCTTTCATGATCAGATCCGTCTCAAAGAATATATTATATTTTTCGTTTCCAGATGTGGGTTTTTCTATAATTTTGTGTGCAGAATCACGTGCTGGTCAAGAAACTACAGAAGAAATTTCAGAAGAACCCAGAACGTAGTTTGGAAGAAATATGGATTTTACTATGCAGCTATCAAATTAAGCACATCAATTCTTCTACTGAAAGTTTTCTCCAATTTTCAATAATGTTGAATTGTTAATACAAGTTCTTGACTTGCTTGGAGGTTAAAAGGTATTCAATATAAAATTTTAAAGTACTTGATTCAATTTTGTATTTTTTTATCAGTATTGTACAAAATAATGGAGAAACTAAATCTGATTGAAAAGTTTGAAGGACAAGATTTCCATACATGGCAACTACAGATGCAATTACATTTAATAGAAAAGGATCTATGGGATGTGGTGAAGTCTAATTCAACTCCACCCACTGGAGGAAATGAATTGGCAAAATGGAATGCAAAAGATCAGAGAGCATTGGGTACCATTGGTCTGGGCTTATCAAAAGCCTATCTACATCATGTGGATTTCACAAAATCTGCAAAAGAAATTTGGGAGTCTCTTAACAAATTGTTTGGTTCTGAAGCTGAAATGGCAAAGACTACATTGAAGCAACGCTTGTACGGGTTGAAAATGGAAGAGAACTCAAAATGGCAGATCATATAAGTAAGTTTCGTTTCTTTGCTAAATCAACTTTTTGGAATAAAAGAACATGTAAAGGATGATGATGCTAAAGCCATCCTTCTTAATAGTATGCCTAAGAGTTACTCAAATATTGTATTTACTTTGAGTAAAATTACTATTAGTCTAGAAGGAGTGATTTCTACATTGTTAGAACAAAGCAATCATGAAGAACATGAAGAAGTACTATATGTAGGAAACAAACCTAGCTCCTCATCTAAGAAGGAAAAACATAAACCAAAGAAGGTTCCTTCACATGGAAAAATAAAATGCTTTTATTGTAATGAGATTGGGCATGTAATATTGAACTGTAAAAAGAGAGCTCAGGATCTTCTTGATGACAAGATAGATCAGAAAGCCCTTCTAGCTGAAGTAGAAATTGATTGGGAAGTCTACTCAACTGATGAAGAACTTTCATGTCCTAGTGATGAGGATTTCCTATGGTAGACTCTTTTCTTGTTGGAGGAAGGAGGCAATGGAGGAAGGAGGAAAATCAGCGTCCTCTCGTCATTCACCAACGATGGGGTGTGCAGCATGTATGTGGTGATATTTTATTTCAGTTATGTGGTGTGTTTATACACAAGGGGGTGAAACTAGTTTCATGTTTTGATTTTAATGTGTTCACATAGACTAACAACAGTTCCTGAGTGTCTATTTGGTGTGGAAGAAGCAAACTGCATGACTCAGCTTACAGGGGAAAATCATCTACGTACGGTCCTCTGACTGCCATACTTCGGTGGAAGGTACTTCGGTGGAAGGTGATCAGTCGATGAAGATGTTCATACGACAAGGATGATCATTAGCAGCAAGATCCAGATAGCAAGATCCAGTAGCAATGAATACTCCGACAAGGTTGATGTTTCCAGGAGCTCTTACCCCATGTTCACACTAAGGGGGTGAATGTTAGGAATATCTATGTTGTAGTGTGAACATAGAATATTATGTAAGTGATTATATTATCTAGGATAATATAATATGTGTTGTAATAATTAATTACATTATTGTAAATGTAATTATGAGTGGGTGAGTAAATATTGTTATGAGTTGTTGAGTAAACAAATCATTAACAATATTAGTTTTGTGAGAAAACAAAATCTCACGTATAATAGCATGGAGTTGTTTTAGGAGTTATGTGTGGAGATATTTATGGAGATTATATCTCCTTAAATATAGGAACAACATCTCCTATTTAAATGGATATGTATTGAGCAAGAATAAAGAGTAAGATTTCGAATTTTCTTTATGCAATTATGATATTAACTTTTCGAGAGAGGTCAAATAAATCAAGAGCTACTATTGAATTAAAAGATGTAAGGCCCAAATGTTTTTTTATTTATGAAATAGTCTCTATTACTTTATAAAATATTACAACCTATCCACAAAAAATATGGGTAGTAAAGGGCACACCCCACAAACAAAGTAGCAATTTGCCAGGGAGACTAAAGTATCAGGCCCAAGGGGCAACAACAAACATAGCAACAATGCCATAAAATGAAAGGAAAAACAAACTAGGCCACCACAAGTAAACTTAGAGGCGAGGGGGGGAGACCCCTTATCCTCCGTGGTACTACCAAGAAGATCGTTGCCATCTGGAAGGGGCGGCTAGCATGAAGCAACTTCTTCGTCTTTGTTGTCCTGCTAATTAGGAGAAATGGCAAGAGCCAACACTGGGAGCTGTTAGTGCAAAATCACAACACCCCCAAATGAGTCATCAGATTCACTTTTCTAAGGTAGATTCATTTGGTGTGATTTACGTAACATTGAGTTTTCCCCAAATTGTGGGACTTTGCAGATGGGAAAACTCTCTAGAGAAGGCTAGTTCCTCTTCCTAAACTACCTGCCACAAGTTATTCTAGTGCAGGAAAGCTAATCTAATCCTAATCTAACTATCCAAGGAGACAGGGAGAGAAAGAAAACAAGGAAAACAGAGCCTACACTAAAACGGTGATACACCAGAGAAGGAAAACTGTTGATCATCTAACCAAACTACCATGAAATGAAGGGAGGTGAGAAATGGAGAGGATGAACAACTGCATCACAAGCCAAAGATCAGATTCACACAGAAAACATTTCAAACCCAACAAACACAACTCCCATATCTGCAAATAAACATCCAAAACATGCACAAGTACCCTACAATGAAGAGAGGCAAGAAGAAACAACCAAAAAGAGCAAAGGATGGAAAAATGCATCACAAAACACATTTTTATTGCTTCAAAAGTTTTGCACAGAACATCATTCACAAGCAAGAGGCAAAAATGCCATTTACAGAGTAGGGGAGGAGGTTCAAACTCCATTTTGACCCTGTGGGAGGAAAAGAAGGGGAGGCAGAGAGAAAAAATGAACAACCTTTGAATGTGCCCCTCTATTACAATATATAGAAAGAATGGGAGAGAGAAGAAGGAAGAAATCAAATCCTGCTCCAACCACCCTAAGATACACATTAAATCCCATTTTGAAAGCTCAACCAATGAATATAAATGCTCCTTTCAAATCTGCCCCAAATCTGTCGATTCTGGATCCCTAGCAGATCAAATCGAATCAGATCTGGTAGTTGAAGAGATCAGATTCTGCATTAATGGTATGGAATACTTTTTCCCACTTTTCACCTACCAGAGCCTTCATTTTATGTTCCCAAGGTGTAGAGGGTTCCGAGACATTTGTAGAAAGTATTATCCCACCCAAATATGATTCTTCAGTTGAAAGATATGGCCATTTGAATATTAGGGTTGCGGGGTGTAATATTTAAAGAGTCTGCCCCTGTAGGCTCCACATGGTGGCCTTGTGCACCTTAGAGATTTGGTCCTTGCCCTTCACTCTTAAAATAGTGCCAGACTGACATATGGTGGCCTCCGTGAGCTCCTTGGGGTCCCTTGTATTTTGTTTGAGTCTTTTTCTTGGCGGGCCAAAAATCTGACCCTGGACATGTGGAGGCTTGGCGTTTGTTTGAGAACCCCCCAATTTTACCTTTGAAAAGGCGTCGTGCTGACACTTGGCACCTTCGCCGACCTGCCTCTACTTTGACTATTTAAACCCCGAATTTTTCCCCTTTAAAAATATGGGACACGCGTGAGCTCACGCTTATTTGAAAACTACCTAGGATTTTACCTCTTGAAATCGCGCCTTGATGAGATGCATGGAGGCCTCCGTGGGGTCAAAGACTTAACCAATTTTGGGGCCACTCTCCTTTTGACCTTTGTTGACCATTAGCCACATGGAGGGCTGGCGCAAGTTTGAGTCTCTACTTTGGGCTTCCGTCTTGGAATTACGTGAGCCGACACACGACACCCTTTGCCATGAGTCTTATATACTTAGTCTCTTTTGAGGCCCACCATGTCCACCTTTTGAATTACTCTGTTGACTCTGCTTGTTTGAGGCCCGGGATACGCTACTTCATTTCGAGCCCACATTTTGTAACATGTTTGATGAATTTAAGGCACGGGTTCGCTGACAAATCCATTTCTCAAATTTTTTTTACTACACAGGGTCATTTGATCCTTTGTGAAACCTTTGCCACTCCATTGTAGAGTCCATCTGCAACCTGTTTGTAAGGTTTAAATGTAGTTTCTCTAGTTCTTTCTATGCGGGGTCATGGTTGATCCAATACTTTTCCCAGAGGTGAAATATGGATAACAATTCGGTGACTCACGGGGACATCTGCCTGCTAGATGAAGAGACCAGTGGCCTAAAAGCATCCATTGGGCATGGAGTCTGCACTTTGATAAACATGAAATTGATCTGAACTTTGAAGATCGAGCCACTGCAAGCTGACCGCATGCCTTTTCTATGTTTTTGTCGACCCCTGAGCTGTCTCTTTGTAGCACTCTTAATTTTCATAAGAAAATATTGAAATGGAGTTTATGAGAGTAGAAAATTGTATTGACCTAAGGCTTTCATCTATCCTTGAAATGGACTATTTTGAAATGAATTTATATGCTCTGCGTTTGGATTTTTTTGGAATTTGCAACTGCTATAGGCAACTATGATTCTTCTGCCATAAATAGTGAAGAGCCTAGCCTTATGCACCCTCAGAGAAAAATGGACAAAACTTATATACAAAGACCAAATCATACATGCCTCAAATGAGACATGTAGAGTGTGCATAAGCACTTATTCTGTTGAAAGAAAATCTACTCCTACTCCTAAACTAACTAGAGAGAAAGAATGCTAAACAAATCCTACAACTGGCAGGAGAAGTAGCTTCCCTTTCTTGAGAGAGGCAGCCATGTAAATGGTTTGACACTAAATATAGCTACTTGTATGAGTGAAAAACTGGCTATAAGCTTGTCCTCCACCCAAATCATCAAGGTATCAACATTAATGGAAAATACCTCCTCAAGCTGACTTGCATTAGACTCCTAAAGGTATTGATGGTGACCCTTGGTACTTTGGTACTCATCCTCATGCCCTGAAGTAGGCATGACTAGTTTTGGCTTCTCCCTTGGCTCTAATGAAGCCAAGTACCTGATTAGGCATGGTCTGATCCTTTGGATGTGCCCATTTCTCTAAAATTCAACTCCAAAAATGGAGTCTTCTTGTGGACCTTCTTGGATGGATGGTGTGAGAGAGATGATGACATCCTCTGCCTACCTTTTCTCTTCCTCTGCAGCAGGTGTGACTTTTGGAAGATCAAAATCTTCCAACTTGGGTTCAGGAGGCATGTTGCAAACTGTAGGTTGTGCTTACACGTTCTCTTCCATGGCAGTAGGTTCTTGTGGTTGAAGACATTCTTTTGAGTCTGATAGGATATCAAACTCTTTACTATCCTGTTGTAGCAAAGTCTCTCCCTTTTGCATGGTGATCTTAAAATCTTCATTATTTTCACCATATGAAGCCTCATCTTCAAATATGAAGCTAGTGAGTTTAGGATCCTCCAAAAAGTCAGATTTTTGGAGAGGTTGAATGAGAGAGGGGTTTGTATTTTCTTGTAACTGGCTCATGATTCAGTGCCTCTGAATCTATCTTGGTCACCTCCATATGCTCCTTTTTAACTAGACTTGGAGTTGGTTGTTCCTCTTCTTTTTCTTATGGAGAACATGGAGGACTCATACCTCCCAATCTTGGTTTCAGAGAGGTGTAGTGGAGTGCAGGTTGTTGTTCTTGAATGTCCTCCTTCATGGCAATAGGCTCATATGCTTGGAAGTTGGTTAATGGAGGGAAAAAAATGGTGTTATCTCTTCAGGATTTTCTCCATCAAAACAATCCTCCGAGTCAGACAGATAGTCTACCTCCTTATTGTCCTACTGCAGGTGCTCTACCTCCTTCATGGTGTCCTCCTGATCTACAATTGACTCACCATGGTTACCTTCATCCCTAAGTTTGAAAGCTCAAACTATTCTTCAACATCAGATCTTGAAGGGGATGAAGTGGAAGGAGGAACTGAAGGTTCTCATGTAGCTTGCTCCACACTTGGAGCCTCTGAAACTGTATGGTCCTCCTTATTTACTACAAACTCAGCCTCAACCACTACTGGTTCTTCAAATTTGACCTCCTCTATTGGCTTGAACATCAAGGGGATCTTTGTAAACCCAAATTTGGCAGCCCAACTCCTCAGATTGTCTCTCATTTCTTCTCTATTGGGCTCCACTTCTTGCTTCCCTTGGTTGGTTGTTTGATTTTCATCTCCCCAACATGGATTTGGGGAAGCAAGAGGAGTTACTGAGTTGGGGTTAAACTGGTTTTTCTATTTTTGTGGTGGAGAGGGAGGTGGAACTTCTTGTTTATTTGGAGGGGATGACTTGCTTGGAAGGGGAAGAGGAGAAGAGGCGAGATAAGGTGGAAGATCAAGGGATGGAGAAGAGAAACCAACATTTGGGGCAATAACTGAGGGGATTGACTTATGATACTGCTGAAATGATAAAGATTGAGGAAGAGGAAAATAAAAGCTAGGAGGTGGTGGAATTACCCATTGACAAGGTTGTCTTGTATCCAACTCATAAGCCTCAATCTCCTCAGTCCATTATGCAAGTTGAGGCAACATTTCAACCATGAAGTCAATCTTCTCCTGAGGGATGTAGTGTCTTGGAAAAGGGTCTTCGCATGGACAAGGTGCCCTATAACCAATCTTGAATGCCTTCATTTGTGTTGTAGCTCTAGTCTGCACCATGCTAGCCTCCATTTTTTGGATCTTCTCCAACAAACCAACATCTTCTATGTATTTGCCACCATTATATGCGTACCCTTTTTCTTGATAAGCTCCATAGACAAACTGGTTTTGACTCTACTCATATGGGTAAGCATAATGGTTTTGGATCTGATTATAATATTGATTTGGTGGTGTTGGGAAATGCAATGGAGGTGAACTGCATTGCTGCTGTAAGTGTGAGTTCCATGAAGGGAATGAAGTCATGATTGCACAACTTCATGAAATGGAAGAAAATGGGAGATATGGAAAGAAAAGTGAATGAAGATGGGTGGAAATGGATGGGAAAAGGTATGCAACTTTAGAAATGGGGTTGTTGACCAGATGGAGTCGTTAGATGTGCTTGAAAGTGCCTCAAAAGGTTAACCCTTAACAAGAACACATCAACCTGCTAAGATGAAGTGGTAAGGTGTTTAGACCTTGTCCCACCTAGCGTGCCAAAATTGTTAGTGTAAAATCACAACACCCCCAAATGAGTCGTCAGATCTACTTTTCTAAGGTAGATTCATTTGGTGTGATTCACATAACATTGAGTTTTCCCAAAGTGTGGGACTTTATAGATGGAAAAATCTCCAGAGAAGGTTGGTTCCTCTTCCTAAAATACCTGCCACAAGCTATTCTAGTGCAGGAAAGCTAATCTAATCCTAATCTAACTATCTAAGGAGACAGGGAGAGAAAGAAAACAAGGAAAACAAAGCCTACACTAAAATAATGATACACCAGAGAAGGAAAACTAATGAACATCTAACCAAACTACCATGAAACGAAGGGAGGTGATCAATGGAGAGGATGAAGAACTGCATCACAAGCCAAAGATCAGATTCACATGGAAAATGTTTCAAACCCAACAAACAAAGCTTCCCGATCTATAAACGAACATCCAAAACATGCACAAAGGTGCCTCTGCAATGAAGAGAGGCAAGAAGAAACAACCAAAAAGAGCAAAGGATGAACAAATGCATCACAAAACACATTTTTTATTGCTTTAGAAGTTTGCACAGAACATCATTCATGAGAAAGAGGCAAAAATGCCATTTATAGAGTAGGGGAGGAGGTTCAAACTCCATTTTTGACCCCTGTGGGAGGAAAAGAAGGGGAGGTAGAGAGAAAAAATGAACAACCTTTGAATGTGCCCCTCTGTTACAATATATAGAAAGAATGGGAGAGAGAAGAAGGAAGAAATTGAATCCTACTCCAACCACCTTGAGATACGCATTGAATCCTATTTTGAAAGATCAACCATTGAATATCAATGCTCCTTTCAAATATTCCCCAAATCTATCGATTCTGGCTCCCTTGACGGATCAAATCGAATAAGATCTGGTAGTTGAAGAGATCAGATTCTGCATTAATGGCCTAGAAGACTTTTTCCTAATTTTCACCTACCAGAGCCTTCCCAAAATGATATTTTATGTTCCCAAGGTGTAGAGGGTGTCGAGACATTTCTAGAAAGTCTTCTCCCACCCAAATCTGATTCTCTAGTTGAAAGATATGGCCATTTGAATATTAGGGTTACGGGGTGCAATATTTAAAGAGTCGCCCTGTAGGGTCCACGTGGCGGCCTCGTGCACCTTGGAGATTTGGCCCCTGCCCTTCACTCTTGAAATAGTGCCAGACTGACATGTGGTGGCCTCCGCGAGCTCCTTGGGGTCCTTGTATTTTTTTTTAGTGCTTTGGCGAGCCAAAAATCGACCACTGGACACGTGGAGGCTTGGCGCTTGTTTGAGAACTTGCCCCCAATTTTACCTTTGAAATGGCATCATGCTGACACTTGGCACCTTCCACCGGCCTACCTCTACTTTGACTATTCAAACCCCGAATCTGTCCCCTTTAAAAGCTGGGACACGCAACGAGCTCAAGCTTATTTGAAAACTACCTAAGATTTTACCTCTTGAAATCGTGCGGTGAGACATGTGGAGGCCTCTGCGGGGTCAAAGACTTAACCAATTTTGGGGCCACTCTCCTTTTGACCTTTGTTGACCATTAGCCATGTGGAGGGTGGTGCAAGTTTGTCTCTACTTTGGGCTCCCATCTTGGAATTGCGTCGAGCCGACACTTGGCACCCTCTGTTGAGTCTTCTATACTTAGTCTCTTTTGAGGCCTGCCCTATCCGCCTTTTGACTTCTGTTGACTCTACTTTTGTTTCAATCACGGGACATGCTACTTCATTTCGACCTGTTACTTCATTTTCGAGTCCGCTCTGTAACATGTTTGATGAATTTAAGGCACGGGTTCACTTGATAGAGCCGTTTCTTGAATTTTTTTTGCACAGCGAGTCGTTTGATCCTTCACAGGTGTCGCCAATCCATTGTAGAGTCCCTCTGCAACCTGTTTTCAAGGTTTGAATGTAGTTTCTCTGGTTCTTTCTATGTGGGGTCGTGGCTGATTCAATATTTTACCCGAGGGGTGAAATATGGATAACATAAAAATTTACGAGAATCCTACCCACCCCTTTACATAGGCGGCGGGGAGTGGTGGTGGAAGCCCACCACTGTGCGCGGGAACGGTGAGGGATCCCCAACCACCATGGTTGATAGGGATATGCCAATGATTGGGTTACCACCGAGAGAGTGATGATGATGAGCACAGTCAACCGACCGGCCACGGCCACGATGACCTCTTGAATGAACACTCCCAGAAGGGGAGGTAGGGGTTCCCAGCGCCATAGTGCAAGGAGCATTGGCCCAATGATCTAGAAAGGTCTAGAGGTGTTACATTTCTAGCTCCACCTTGCGGGCCAGTTCCTGGATCTATAAGAACACATTCGAGATAAGCATGGCCTTGTCATAATGCGAAAGAATGCAAGAAACTGTGGAATTAGCAAAAATAGTAGAATTGTGTTCTTTCCATATAAAAAAGGATCTCCACTCTGAAAGTATGCCACACTTGTGAAAAAGCATGGGGAATGGAAATAGATTCCCCAACAAAGCATGTTGCCAAAGAAATGGAGCTGGTCTAAACGGCCGAAAGAAATCGTGGATCCAAGCCCAAATAGCTTGAGCTTTTGGGCAGTACCAAAATGATGTATGAGCGTCTCAATGTGCCCACAAAAAGGGCATAGCCGAGGAGCAATCCCGTAATGAGCTAATCTGTGCCCAAGAGGGAGGCCTTGATAAAGCAGACACCAAGCAAAATAGGCTAGCTTGGGTTGAATGATGGCTTTCCAAATGGTATGAAATCTAGCTTCCTAGGATGACCATCTAGAATTGATGGACCATCTAGAGTTAAGCAAGGCCACCATCGGCAACCTGGGGGTGAGTAGAGCATAACCTTTTCCTAGGGAGTAATTTAAGAAAGGGGTATCTGGAAACCATTTCCAATCCTTCCACCAAGGCCTGAGAGAGACGACACCAACTTTGTGAAGCATCTCGGTAGGAATGGAATCAAGAACTTCCTGATAAGACTCTCTGTCAGCCAAAGCAAGCCGAAACTTGGCTTTATCTTGAGGCCAAGTGAGAAGTAATCTGGTCTACCTGCAAAAGATGTCTTTATGAGTGCGCGAGCCTCATTGATACAACTTAAGAGCATGAACCCAATGCACTTGGGAAAGCGGCACATCATGAAAATTGATGAGAGGAGACCACCAAATGCTTTGTGGTCATTAATGGATAGCCCATTTTGAATCCATCCCCTTCCCAAATTAAAAAGGGTTTGAGTAACTCCCAAGATTTCCATATGCTTTTGACAAAAAAGGTGCCCACAACCTTAACCGGGGCTTTGATAATGATCGGATACTGTGAAAATCCATCCCTTGCCAAGTTTTACGCCCTTGAGGGGAGCCTTGACAAATACAGTTACGAATCAACACTTTCCAAGCTTCGTTGCAGTGCAGGCCCGAATGATCCACTTGGCTACCAGTGCAGACCCTGGCCTAATGTTAGTTAGACCAAGACCTCCAGAATCCTTAGGGAGACAACAATATTCCCAGGAAACTCTGTGAAAGCCTTTTCCAAGCTCCGAGCTAGCCCAAAGGAAATCTCTGAGGAGTTTCTCCAATTTCTTGTAAGAGGCTTTAGCCGACACCCAACATGAAGAATAATAAACATGTGTGGTAGCCAATATCTTGGAGCAAATCTGAAATTTTCCTACCAGCGAAAGGGGTTTAGTAATCTAGTACTCCAACTTGCGGGAAACCCTATCAATAACATATTGCCAAAGTTGACTAGGAGAAGCATCGAAAGCAAAGGGAATGCCCAGAAATTTAAAAATTTCTCCATGCGTTGGATATATTTCAATCATAACGATTCAGCCAACTAGGTTTGGGGAGAAAAGATTGCCTGAAGCACTGGGTCTTTCTCCATTGGATACTGGAACCTGAAGCTAAACAATACGTGTCCAAACATTGCATGACATTGTTGATATTTGCTTCCTCCTCCAAGAGCGTGAGGAAGGAGTCATCTGCAAAATGCCCATTGATAAGCTGAAGGGGAGTCGTAGAAGGGAGTTGAATACCCTCACAAGCCCTTGATCCCAAGCATGGGCAAGGAGGAACCCAAAACCTTTAGTGGCTAGCACATAAAGAGTAGGCGCTAAAGGACAACCTTGTCTAATAGAGCAAAAAATCCCAAACTGCTCGGAAGTATGACCATTAATAGACAAGAGAGGCCATGGCATTTGTAAAAAGCATTTTGATAGAGGCGATGAAAATCGAACCGAAGCCCAATGCTTCAAGCATTCTAGAATGAAATCCCATTCATAAGTCAATTTTGACAAAAATGGCTGGTTATTTAGAGGTTCTTGCCCACTCCATACCTTCCTTCTATGTACCTACTCGTATGAAACCGATCTGGTCAATGTTATTGAATAGATAATTATTGGATTTTTTCCCATCAATGAGTACACCACAAAGGACATATTTTACACGACTTTCCTTGTACTATTTCAAAATTTATATTCCATGTTTAGGTAACCAAAAATCAAGGAGGTACAAATGCATAAGTATAATCTACATATCTTGTTGCACTATCATTAAAATATATTTCAAACACATCCAAGATTATGTTATTTTTCTCAATATTATTATGGGAATTATTGTTAGAAAATTGTTGTAGTGTGTTTGTAAAGAAATATTAGGGAGGATATTTGTAAGCAAATATCGTGGAAGATAACTTGACAACAATTGTTTCTTATTTATGCCAACAATTAAAAAGATTTCTTGAAAGGGTGAACATCTTGCTATCCCTATCGACATCTCTATTACAATTTTATTGTGTGATTGTTAGTTATTTTAACCTATTTTATAAGGTTAGGTCCATTAGGCATATATTTTAATGGGATTTCCTTTCATTTCTTCTTATTGGTCTTGTTATAGTGTTTATTACACTAGGACAAAGAACTCTACGTATGTTTAGCGTAATCTTTAGTTGTAATAATGTCTATAAAAAGGAAATTCTTTCTAGCATGTTCGAATTTAATTGTAGTAGAATTCGGTAGGTTGAAACATCTTTATCATGTATATGTGAAGCGTTTGTGAATGTTATACATTTTTGTGTTTTTAGTGTAAAATAAATTACAATTTTTAAAATCATAGTCTCCTCCAAGTTTTATATATTTAAAATATGACCTCATTTTTCATAGAGAGTTAAATACAAATTATATTAATATTCAAAATACATATATTAAAATTTGTGAAAACAAACGAAGGCTACTTTTTATATTTTTATTAATATTATATTAATAATTATTTTTGAATTAGAAAGTGTTTATCTAGTTTTGAAAATAAAAAAATAAAATAGAAAACTAATTATGTTTTGCATATTTTAAAAGACTAACAAAAATTTCTTGTGGCTTACAAAAATTGTTTGACATGTATAGTTGGTGGTCAAATTTAAAGCATGGAGCCAAAGTATTATTATTCAAATGTTATCTAATGTGAATTGTATCTAAATTTATGGCACGTATAACTTCCTACACTTATCCCCACATAAGGTGATGAGTGTCCCACCATTGTGTTGTAATAACCCTCAAAGAGTAGACCGGTGTATTGATACAAGCTTTCACCATAGACATGTATCTTTCCATTTCATCAAGGAAATGTTGGAAAGTCCCTCTTCTTTGGTACTTAAAAAAGGGGTGAGATTTACCTTCCCCAAGTGCATCACATACCTCATCCTTAGTGACCTTGGAACAATAGGTAGTGGATGCTTGTTTGACTTCACAACTCCAGTAATCTCAATCAATGAGCTCATAAGAATCTTGAGCCTAGTTATCACAATAAACACTCATGGTGTCACACACAAAAAATGCATCATCTCATTATAGGATGCCATAAGGGATAAGATCAAACTACTCCATGCTTTGTGCCATAATTTTGTATACGTAATTCATCTTCGGGTAAGTGCACCAAGTTGAGGGGCCAAAATGGGGTCTTAAGTGGACGCATTTTTCTGAAAAATAAAAAACTTCAACTTGTACGAGTTTTTCGAAATAGTTACACTCAAAATTTAAAGATGTTGTAGAAATATGAATCGTAGCATTTTGGGTCTAGTTTCTAAGCTACTAAATTTTATTGAAAACGAATAAGTTTAAGTGGTTCAAATAACTAAAATACCAACAGGTGCTCCTATTTTTGTTAAAAACATAATAGAGTGACTTCTGTGCCCCCACCATTTTTGAGCACCATTTAGTATTTTTGAAAACCCTTTGGTAGAAAGATATCTAGGAGCATCTAGTTTGTGTTAGAATTTTTAAAGATTTTTAGTGAGTATTTTTTTAATGATTTTTCTAGTACAAAATTTTTATGTTTTGAAAAATAACAGAGCTCGACCGTGTGCCCCCCTAACTACCTAAAAAATATCAAAAATAGTTTTTTTAATATGTATAGAATTACACCTAGTTTGTGCCTAAAAACTTTTATTCAATTTTGATGAGTAAAAAAAAGATACACGACAAAAGATAGACATGTTTAAACTTCAAAAAATAGCTATAAAAAGGCATAGTTAGAAAATAAATAATATGGAAACCTTATATTTGTTAGAAAAAATGGAAAATAATATTTATACAAAGAATAAACTCTGCTTTACGTCGTGGTATAATTTTTTTTAAACGAATCGATCATTTGATGTTGATTTATCATGGCGGAAGTTGGATTTTTGCATTTTTCTACGTAAAAACATGCGGTTTGCTATGTTTGTGCAGGTCCATGCCTCAGGCTTGGGGATCCAAACCAGATCCCAAGCCTTGAGGCATGTGTTGGAAAAAGGAAAAATTAATAACGCGTATGCGTTATGCTTTGTTTATATATTGTGGTCCCCCAACGTCCCTTTCATCTCTTTCATGGGATTTCTGCATACATTTTGTTTGGTCTGCAATTTTCTATACATTCTTGCATGATTTTTTAGTAGTTCATTTTGTCCCCTACCCCACTAGTTGATTTTTTCTAATCATGGGCGATAAAATTCAAGCTAAGGACAAGAGGAAATTCAAGAACAAGACACCAGAGCAATTGGAAGAGATGAGAATAAAGAAATTGAAGAGAATGCAAAAACTTTGTGCAGGGAAAGGTACATCTGCTATATCAAATGTAGCTAATGTATTAGAAAATGAGGATGAAATAGATAATGACAATGTAAAGAATAATGATTTTGCAATGAATAGTGATATTGAATTGAATCATAATGTTGGTATGGATGAAGCAATTGATATGAATCCAATTATCGAACCTTTATATGAGAATCCAAATGTTAACCCCAAAATTTGTATGAAAACATTGAATAAAGAAAGTAACCTTGTAAAGTAATCTTCACCTCTAAGAACACCTCCTTCCATTTTGAGAAAAAACCAATTCACTTAATTGAAATTGATGAAAACATTATAAAATCAATGCCTAACAAAATGTAAGAAAGAAATGCGAGAAGAAAAGCTAGTGGAATTTGGGATAATTACTTTGAGAATTTAAATGACACAAAAAGATGTCAATTATTTGTTAAATTGATGAAATTAATCAAGATGAGACCTATAATGAAGATCCCGAGGTTAAGAACATCTAATGTTGCGATCAAAATGCGTCAATTTTGAAAACATACATAAAACATACCAAACCGTAGGTGGCAAAAGACACACAAAGATAGTAATGTTGCATGATGTGCACTTACTAATTTTATAGTAAGTGATAAAATTATTAATAAATGCTTGATTAGAAAAAAATAGTGCTTTGAAGCTAAACAGAAAAACACTAATAAAAGCAACAGAGAGACGTAAACGCGTCTTGAGTCATCAATAACACCGACTATTGGGCTTTCTCTAGCAGAATTCCATGGAAAGACAAGAATACATATGATATTCTAAAATAAATAATTGTAAAATTTTGGATTGAGAACATAAGGGTGTCTTTGAATAGAAGAGATACAATACAAAGAAGAATAGGTTCTCGTAATCATGAGTCATGTGCAGAACATTTCTTATATATGACTCAAACACAATTGTTCTCTAAGTTTAAGAATGAAAATCCACAAATTAACATTAGCCAAAGATTCTTTGAAATGAGCAAACCCTTTTATGTGAAAAATAATCACTCACGTACCACTTGTTGTTGCAGGCATCATGTTGAATTTTTAATGCATTATGATGTTTTTGTCAAATACATCATGTTTTGCATACTGACATCATGTTGTAGGAGTGTGGATTAAATGTCCCACCAAAATATTCAAGGGAATTTATTTTGACAATATTTTGTGAAAAATCAACTAGACAATTTTTTTATAACAAAGCATGTTTGGATGGAACGTGCAATGTATGTGGTGGCTTGCCAAATCTGAAAAGTTGTATCCATGAGGAGAGTATAGATTCAATAGGAAAATAATTGGTTGGTTTCAACAAATATAAATCGGTGGCATATCAATTAAAAGATGGAAAAGAATCTAAGAGGTGTGAGCTTGTTACAAAATAATTACTTGTATTAGAATATATGGTCAAATTCAAAGAGGAAATTATTTATGAGTATGCAAGGCACACACATAGAGATTGATGGTTAGATGAACAATTCAAGTTAAGCAGGGACACATTCCCACTTGGTACTATTGTTTTAGTAGTTGACTTCATCAGATAATTACACATTGCAGCCACAAATGGAGGTTCAATCTCAATATTATAACTCAGTGCAAGTTGCTATTTTCGTGCATATAGCATTCATGCACTCTCCATAAATCACTGAGCAAGCTCGAAAAATATTAAGAGAGTATAATTTCTACATCATTGATGATCGGACACATTCTACAAAATATGTACAAGGGTGTTTGCATGTGTTTTATGCAAACTTGAATGAGAGGAACATTAGTTTCAATCAACATTATATTTGGTCAGACAAATGCACATCACAATTCAAGAATGCACGGATGTTTTATTGGCAAGCAAGGATGCAAAAAAATAAATGTACAACATATTTAGATTTTTACCAAGGTAGTGCATGGAAAAGGAGAGCATGTTGGTGTAGGAGCATGTGTGAAAAGAGCACTTGCAAGAGAAGAGTTAAAGTTCAAGGACGGTGCTGAATTTACATATGTAAAAAACATTATTGCTTGGTGTCTCAAGAATATGGGCCATGAATCTCAAGAGAGATCAAAGGTTCATATATATTTTTGGTTGATAGACAAACAACATTTGACGAACTTTGAAGATTGTATGACAGTTGCAAAATCAAGTGATATGCACTCATTCTATAGTTCAAATGCAAATGCTTTGACTATTTATACTAGGTGCATGGCATGTTTTTGTATATTATGCATTTATTTTACATGGAATGAATGTGAGTCATAGCAGTGGGTAGATGAATGGACTTGTAGACTACTAATTCCACTCTACACACATCAAGTTCCACGAGCATTACAACTTGTAGGGTCTTTAGATCAAATGACAACATCACCTGACTTTGACCAAGTCTTTGATTTAATGTAACAAGGTATATACATATATGTACATGCCATGTTTTAGATTTATAAATTATTAAATGGTCAACTCTTAATGTATTTTAAATTTGACTTGGTTTTACTTTGTGATGTAGGGCACGTTTTTGCAGTTATTGCGATGGAATTTAACGAAGAGGGAACATACTACTTCTTGTCTCGTTGTGTAGAGGGGAAAAAATTGACTTCCACAGTCATTGATGGTGAAGACCTTGAGTATCCCACTGGGTTAGTGGTAGTCACTAGAACTTGGCTTCGACGATATCCTATAAAAAAATCAAACATTTGGTTGTTTGAAGACTATGAAGTACATCAAAAGATACTTCACTATTCACATTTGGTTCTTACAACAAATATTAAATTGATCAAATATCAAGGTCGGCCATTAAACAAGAATCTGTGGAAGGTTCGTGAATCAGATCATGAAGCAATTATTGCTATTGTCAAGAGTAGAGTTGATCCTTGCAATTCATTGGATTGAATTTGCAAAGGTATGTTCTTCATGAATTTAATTTGAATATTTACTTTAATGATTTTTTTGAATTATGTATGATTTAAAATTCTATTTAATTACTTACTAACATGTTTATGTAGGTTAGTGGCGCCAAAAATGCTTCTACCTTCACGTTGTTGTGCATCGTCAAGAGAATTTATTATTCTCAAAGCCAAGTGAAGCTAAGAGAAATTGAATATTAGAAAGGAACAAAAAACATAAATTCTCATTTCACCACCTATATTATATGAACCACCTATAATATTCAAGTGATTGGCAATGGACAACCTTACACTGACTCAGACTACACTATTTCACACGTTTGCAAACAATAGGAAAATGAGATAACCAAATGGAGATCGATAAAACCATGAGAGGATTTTGTAGAGTGTCTGATGTGGAGGTGTTAGATCTGACGAGACATCTCTAGGTGCCACGGAGTCTGAGAAATCACCTGTCGAAGATATAACGTGTTTTGGTCTCATGTCTCTTAAGGGACTACGCCCGGATGAGGTAGCCTGAAATCATGCGGAGCGTAGGGAACCTAAAAAAATCCTCCACTAGTGTTCATCAGGCCATCCAGATGTGTTGGCGTAGACGGTTCGGTCCCAGGAGCTCCCCTTTGCAAAATATAGTGTCTGACAGCCTTATACTGACTCAGACTACACTATTTCACGCATTTGCAAACAATAGGATAGAGAGAACGCCAAAAGGAGATGGTAAAAACTGGAATAGGATTTCATAGAGGGTCTTGACATGGAGGTTTTAGATCGACGATCTGTCTCTAGGTCTACGAAGTCCAAGAAATCACCCGTCAAAGATATAGCATTTTTTGGTCTCAGGGCTCTTAAGGGACTACGCCCGGATGAGGTAGTTTGGAAGCACTTGGAGATTTTTCCTTGAAAATTATGCCTCCCCTAGCATTGACTTGGCCACCACGACACAGGTTGGCACGGTGGTTCAGTGCCAAGAGCTTCCGTTTGCAAAATATTGCATCGGACAACCTTACACTATTCTAGCATGCACTATTGTAGCATGAAAATGAGATGGGATAGAAAAATGTAGAACTATTATTTTCTATAAATTATGGGAGATGATAGAGGAAGGTGTCATGATGCTTCCTACAAAATTTTAGGTCAAATTTAGGTCATTTGTTCAAGTTATATGAGTTTTTGTAAAATAGACTTTTGTTCAAGGTTGTCGACCAAAAACGCTATATCTTCGACGAGTGATTTCTCAGACTCCGTGGCACCTAGAGACATCTCATTAGATCCAAAATCTCCATGTCGGGGCCCTCTATGAAATCCTATTTTGTTTTTTTCATCTCTTTTTGGTGTTCTTGTTGTCCTATTGTTTGCAAACACGCGAAATAGTGTAGTCTGAGTCAGTGTAAGGTTGCTAGATGCTATATTTTGCAAACGGTAGCTCATGGGACCAAACCATCTACACCAACACATCCAGATGGCCTGGTGAACACTAGCAGAGGATTTTTTTATTCCCTATGCTCCCTGTGCTTTCGAGCTACCTCGTCCGAGTGTAGTCCCTTAAGAGCCATGAGACCAAAACACGCTATATCTTCGACATGTGATTTCTCGGACTCCGTGGCACCTAGAGACATCTCGTCAAATCCAACACCTCCATGTTGGGACCCTCTATGAAATTATCTCACGGTTTTATCCATCTCCATTCAGTTCTCTTGCTGTCCTATTGTTTGCAAACGCATGAAATAGTGTAGTTTGAGTCGTATAAAGGCGCGGACACAATACTTTGCAAACAAAAGCTCTTGGCACCAAAACAACTATGCCAAAACATCGGGGTGGCTAGGTAAATAGTAGGGGAGGCTTTTTTTTGGTTCCTTACGCTCCCCATGCTTCTAGGCTACCTCGTTCAGGTGTAGTCCCTTAAGAGCCCTGAGACCAAAACATGCTATATCTTCGACAGGTGATTTCTCGGACTCTGTGGCACCTAGAGACGTCTCATCAGATCCAACACTCCATGTCGGGACCCTCTATGAAATCCTCTCGCAGTTTTATCCATCTCCATTTGGTTCTCTCAATGTCCTATTATTTACAAACGCGTAAAATAGTGTAGTCTGAGTTAGTGTAAGGTTCTAGATGCTATATTTTGCAAACGGTAACTTGTGGGACCAAACCGTCTACGCCAATACATTTGGATGGCCTGGTGAACACTAGTGGAGGATTTTTTTTTTTTTCCCTACGCTCCCGTGCTTTCGGGCTAGCTCATCCGGGCGTAGTCCCTTAAGAGCCCTGAGACCAAAACATGTTATATCTTCGACATGTGATTTCTTAGACTCCGTGGCACCTAGAGACGTCTCGTCAATTCTAAAACCTCCACATCAGGACACTCTAAGAAATCATCTTGTGGTTTTATTCATCTCTATTCGATTCTCTCATTTTCCTATTGTTTGTAAACGTGTGAAATAGTGTAGTTTGAGTCAATGTAAGGCTACTAGATGCTATATTTTGCAAACGGTAGCTCGTGGGACCAAACCGTCTGCGCCAACATGTCCAAATGACTGGTGAATGCTAGTGGAGGATTTTTTTGTTCCCTACGCTCCCCGTGCTTTCGAACTACCTTGTCTGGGTGTAGTCCCTTAAGAGCCATGAGACCAAAACATGTTATATCTTCGACATGTGATTTATCAGACTCCGTGGCACCTAGAGATGTCTCATCAGATCAAACCTCCACTTGGACCCTATACAAAATCCTCTCACGGTTTTATCCATCTCCATTGGGTTCTATTGTTGTCCTATTGTTTGTAAACACACGAAATAGTGTAGTCTGAGTTAGTGTAAGGCTGTCAGATGCTATATTTTGTAAATGGTAGCTCATGGGACCAAACCGTTTGTGCAAAAATGTTTGAATGGCCTAGTGAATGCTAGTGGAGGATTTTTTTGGTTCCCTACACTCCTCGTGATTTTGGGCTACCTTGTCTGGGCGTAGTCCCTTAATGGCCCTGAGACCGAAACACGCTATATCTTTGACAAGTGATTTTGCGGACTCGTGGCACATAGAGATGTCTCGTTAGATTCTAAACCTCCATGTCAAGACCCTCTACAAAATCATCTCACAGTTTTATCCATCTCCATTTGGTTCTCTCGTTGTCCTATTGTTTGCAAACACGTGAAATAGTGTAGTTTAAGTCAATGTAAGGCTGCCATATGCAATACTTTGCAAATGGAACCTCTTGGTGCTGAACCAACTACGCCAACACATTGGGATGGCTAGGTAAATGCTAGGGGAGGATTTGTTTTGGTTCCCTATGATCCCCGTGCTTCAGGCTACCTCGTTCGGGCGTAGTCCCTTAAGAGCCCTGAGACCAAAACACGCTATATCTTCGACAGGTGATTTCTCGGACTTCGTGGCACCTAGAAACATCTTGTCAGATCTGAAACCTCATCCAGGAGTTCTTGTTCAATGACTAGATTGGATTAAGAATGAATTTGATAGGGGAATGTCTAAGAACACATGGGAGTTATCAATCGCCTAGTAAATCTTTCTTGTTTAGTTCTGAATGGGAGTCAGCTGGCCTACGACTTAGTGACCTTCCATTCATTGATAATTTATGTTATGATAAACCCATGGATGCTTTCAAAAGTACCTTCAAAAAGATAGGGGTAGTCATCAAGCCTAGTGAAGGGTGTGATGTGATTTCCAAATAACTTGAAATGCCTACAAATTTAAAGGTAATAACATGAATTGGACAGGATTAGACAATCAAGAATCATTGAGTGTCCAAATCAGAATGTCATTGCATCTAGAGACATTCTCGAGCATTGGAGTAATGCATATGGAGAGACATTCTCAAAATATCAACAGATGAAAGGCATAAAATTGTGATGACTCTCAGGTGTTTTAACAGGGAGAAGACTAAGAAGCATTGAAGAATGTAGTAGGTGCATGATAAGATAGGAACCAATACAAAGAGACCATGAGAAAGAAGAAGCATAAGTAAGTTAAATACACATATACACATTGATAAATTGAATGAATAATTAATCGATTAGGTAACTCTTTATATACATACATTATATAAATATTGATTTCCAAAGTTTGATGCATATTATACATTGAAAATTCTAGTACATGTACATCACCAATAAATGAAAAAATAATCCATAATGTCTTAAATTGTCAAGTGTGCATCATATTAGTTTCATGCAAAAATAATCTTAGAAATGTAAGGTCTCATACTGTTGGTCGTCAAATAGGACTTTTTAGAAGAGCAACAGTCAGGGGACAAGAAGTCCCTCCTCTTTAATGGGAGAGGTTCCCTTATTCTGAAACGAACTTATTTACAAAAGTACAGAACATTATTTTATGGTCGAACTTGGATATTACGAAAGTGTTCTTTTACAAGGATTATCAGTTACACAAGGGCTGAAGAAAGGGAATTAGAAGACGGGCAGAATAGCAACATTCGGAATTATAGATGGCAGAATAATTCTTCGTGTATGCGAAGCTTCAAAGGATTTAAGACAAGATCATTTGCGTTGGTTGAATGAGATTAAATTTAAGGACACAAAGTTCCATAAATAACCTTCTTCAGATTTGTTAATCAAGGACACAAAGTTCCTTCTTGGTTGTACAAGATCACTGTATTTGCAAAACTAAACAGTATGCAATCGAGAGACTAACGAGTTAGGAACAAAAATGATCTTCACGAGAATAAAACGAAA
This sequence comes from Taxus wallichiana var. yunnanensis, assembly GCA_018340775.1. Classification (NCBI taxonomy): domain Eukaryota; kingdom Viridiplantae; phylum Streptophyta; class Pinopsida; order Cupressales; family Taxaceae; genus Taxus; species Taxus wallichiana. The sequence continues at coordinate 390,542,150 of CM031239.1, read as the reverse complement.
ACACAGAGACAGATAGATAGACAAAGCGAAAAGCCCTTTTGTATTGATTTCTTTAAGATCTATTTACACTTTCGATAAGTAAGTATGCCAAGTTCCTCCTCCTTTCAAATGGCGCAAAGAAGGCCATTATATAGCTTACCGTAATTCGGTTATTCCTCGTAACGTTTCTTTTAACTAGAAAATAGTTAAGGAATGCCAAACGCAATGCCTTAACTAATTACAAGGAATACGAAAGGAAAAAGGAAGAAGAGAAAAGAATGGGGAGGAAGACAGTGTCCATTCGAGAAGGGCCCACTTGTCTCGAAACCGCGCTTGAATCTTTCCTCCACGTTTAGCTACGTATGTGCCACGAGGACACACGTGCGTTTCATCTTGAGGATGACAACGAATATCTTTGAAAACCGATGTAACCGGTGTCTTGAAAACTCCGTCCTTTCAGAATCGCTTCTTTAGTTTTCCCAAGCCTCCTCCAGGATCTTGATCTTCATAGTAGAGAGAGCGAAGAAACCAAAGCGGGTTGCATAGCCGTTGAGAGAGAGAAGGATAAGCGATGCTCATTTGAATTCATATTTTGAAACAAGATATTCGGGAAGAATGGGGAAAACTAAGTATGAATGACACTTGGTACGCTTGGGACATGTGAGACGCGAATGCGCGAAACACGTGGCTCGGCGGTTCGGGCGAAATAGGAGAGGATGCACAAATGCATTTGGGACAAATGGGACGAAAATGTGCGAAGTGCACGCGATTCGGATGTTTCGGCGAAATTGGAACAAAGGGCCCGTTTGGACTTGGGACATTCGGGAAAAAAGTTCAATCGCGACTTGACCGGCTCTCTACCAATTGAAACAGGCGCATTTTGAGAACGGGACATTTGGGACGAAAATGCGCGAAGGACGCGTTTGAAATCGAATCGAAATTGGAAATAGTTAACAATTTGGAACTCGGGACAGTTGGGACAAAATCGGGTGAATCGGCCGAAAATGGAACAACAGGTCCGTTTGAACTTGGGACATTTGGGACAAAAAGTTCCGGAGTACGCGGTTCGGGTGGTTCGGCCGATCGGGGAACAGAGCGCACTTTGAGTTTTGGGACACTTGGGACAAAAACATCCGACGGGCCCGAAAATGGGACAATTTCGGGGATTTCGGCCGGTCGGAGAACAGAAAGCACTTTCGTACTTGGGACAGATGGGACAAAAAGTTCCGACAGGCCCGAAAATCACACAAAATGACCCAAAACATAGATTTTTTCAATTTCACGACTTAGGCATTTCAGAGAACAACACTTAAACTCAAAATTTTGAAAATTTTACTCTTATCAGAGCGGGAATTTTGAGTGGACAACAGCTGGCTCCTTCTGGGGATGACTTGGTATAAATTCATGGAATGAGACAAGGCAAGAACTTAGATAACTCGGTGAAGCAGACCAGTGCCTTATCCATTGGGCAAAGGAGTCAAAAACAAACCAACACAGAGGGCAACACACACAACAACAGAAGGGGAAACACACCGAAAGCAGAGAAGCAAAAACACTGTACAGAATATACAAAGGGACTCCCTAGTCACCTAGGACTTGAACAACTTCAAATACTGCCCACTATAAGGAAGTGGGAGAGGGGAACCATCCATGTAATCAAGATAGAAAGAGTTCTTACCAGCAAAGTGTCTTATCTTGAATGGTCCGAGCCACAGGGAATCAAATTTTCCATGGCTGCCACGAGGTTCATGTCTTTTGTCCCATAACAGCACGGTATCTCCAACTTGGAACTCTCTGAACCTAGCTTTCTTGTCAAATAGAACCTTTTACCTTCTGCTGGTGAGCAGATATCCTGTCAGCAACCTCCAATCTGTCCTCGTTCAGTTTGTGCAGGTACATGATTCTTTTATCCAGAGCATCACTGAAACTAGTATCTTCAATGGCCTTCATCAGGTGCAAGGCTGGCAGTTCCACTGTCACTGGCAATTGAGCTTCCACTCCATACACCACTTGAAAAGGAGACATTCCAATGGCTCTTTTAGGTGTGATCCTGTCTGCCCAAAGAGCATCATAAAGCTTCTTATGCCAGTTTCGCTGAGACTCATTGACCAACTTCCTTATGATAGTCACCAGATTTTTGTTGGTGGATTCTGCTTGTCCATTTCCCTGGGGGTAATAATCTGAAGAATGAGCCAGAGAGATGCCATACCCGTAGCAGAAATCCATTATCTCAGTTGAGGAGAAGTTCGAAGCATTATCTGTTACAATCTTGTTAGGTACACCATACCTTACCAAGATGTTCTCCTTGATGAAGTTGCATACTACTTCAGAAGTAGTGCTCTTGACTGGGATAGCTTCCACCCATTTGGTGAAGTAGTCAGTGGCAGTTAGCACATGCGTGTGGCCAGCACTAGAAGCAGGATTCAGTGTACCAATGAAATCTAGACCCCATTGTTGGAATGGTTCCTCAATCACAACTGGCTTGAGAGGCAAAGAGGCCAATTTAGGTCTTCCCACAAAGGTCTGACAAGCCTCACATTTATCCACCCACTTGGATGCATCTCTGAACAAGGAAGGCCAGTAATATCCTCCCCGGAGTATCTTGTGAGCTGTGACTGTTGATGAATAGTGCCCTCCACATGCCTGATCATGGAAAGCTGAGAGCAACTTTCTCTGTTGTTCCTTGTCCACACACTTCAGAAATCTCCCATCTAAACCACGCTTGAACAAGGCATTTTCCCATAGTACATATTGTGTTGATCTCAATTTAACAGTCCTCTTTTCCTTGGTAGTTAAATGAGAGGGGCATTCCCCATAGGTGAGAAAATGGGCGATGTCAGAATACCATTCATCGACTGAACTAAGGAATAGAACAGTAGGAATGTCAGCTTTCTCCTCCAGCAACTCATGTTTGGCTCCTTCAGCAATGAGCTCACAAAGACCTTTTCCACGAACCAGCTTGGTTGGTTTGATATCAATGTCATACTCCTAGACTTTAGCCACCCAGTTTCCTCTCTTGGACCCAAATTCTTGCTGTGTAAGAATTGACTTAACAGTTGTATCTGGAACCAGCACCATAGAGTGAGAGTTGAGGATATAGAAATGGAACTGCTTGACAGCTTTGACTACTGCAAAAGCATGCTTCTCCATCATGGTGTATTTCAGCTCATGATTCTTCAGGATATAGCTCATGAAGGCAATTGGTAGCTCATGTCCATCAGAGTCTTCTTGGGTTAAGACAACAGCCAGGGTATTATCTGTAGCATAGCAATAGATGATGAAATCTTTGCTGAAGTCAGGACAGGCCAAAACTGGAGTTTTAGCAATAGCTTTCTTGATACCCTCAAAGGATTCCTTTCCTTCAGAAGACCAACCAAATGCTTGCTTCCCTTTCATCATCTGAGAAATATTCAAAGTTAATTCAGCAAAATCAGGGATGAATCTTCTTAAAAAATTGATCTTACCGAAAAAGGAATGCACGCCTTTTTTACTGGTTGGGAGAGGAATTTGCTGGATGGCTTGAACTCGTTCAGGATCAATCTTAATACCATCCTTGGAGACAATGTGCCCTAATAGTTTTCCTTCTGTAACACAGAAGACAGATTTTTTAGGATTTAAAGAAATCCCATGCTCTCGGCATCTTTGCAGAACTGTTTCCAGGTGGTCGAAGTGATCTGCTCTTGTCTTTGAAAACACTGTCAGATCATCAAGGTATATGACAATACATTTCCCTTTCAAGCTTCCAAAAGCCAAATCCATAGCTCTCTGGAAAGTGGCACCAGCATTAATCAGCCCAAAAGGCATTCTCTTGTAGGCGAAGGTACCCCAAGGAGTGGTGAAGGCTGTCTTGTGTTGATCTGCAGTATCAACCTCTACCTGATTGTATCCCGAGAATCCATCAAGCATAGATAACATTTCAGATCCTGTTACTGCTTGCAATATTTGATCCATCATAGGCAGAGGGTAGTTATCTTTCAGAGAAGCCTGATTCAGGTTCCTGAAATCAACACAGATGCGGATCTCACCATTCTTCTTCCTAACAGGCACAATGTTTGCAATCCATGTTGAATGGTGAATGGGAAAAATGATTTTAGCCTTCAACAATTTCTGAATCTCCTGAAATATAGTGTCAGCTATTTTGGGATTATACTGCCTTTGTTTCTGCTTGAAAGGCTTGATTCCTGGTTTGAGAGGGATAGAGTGCTGCATGTCTTTTGGCTTGAAGGCTTTTAGATCCTCATAAGAATATGCAAGAACATCCTTATACTTCCTTAGAAGATCAATTGCTTTTCTCCTCTCGTCGGTTGTGCAACATTTCCCAATATTTACCAGCTTGGGATCAGTAGAACTCCCTATATCAATCTTATCATACTCAGCTGATTGCTGAGGTCCAGTAGAAGCTTTAGATTTTACATATCTGTCATGTTTATCAAACAACTCCTCCAAACTCACCAAACCTTTGGGAATCTTGTTTCCTTTGAGTTTAATGCACCCTTCCTGATCTGTTTCTTCTCCTTGGGTGACAGCTTGGTCAGAGGACACACTCTCACGAGGCAGGTTGTCACTTCCCTCAAAATACAGTTGCTCGAAATTCCCCTTGAGTTCCAGGAAGGAAAGCAAATGCTGGTCATCGTTGAAAACTTGCCAGTTATTGGTATTGTCAGGTACACTAGGCCGGTGGACCATTTCAATAGTGAACTTATCCTGAGAGAATTCAGGATGGGGAATCAATAATGACCCTGAGACAGCCAGTGAATCAGCCCTGCTGTTCTTTTCTCTAGGTATTGCTTCAATAGAGAAGGCATCAAGGAATTCAATTGAATCCCAAACCTGATTCCGGTAATGCTTCAGCCTCCCATTTTTTACCTGAAAAATGCTTCTGACTTGCTTCACAATCAGCTCTGCATCACCACGAGCCAGAAGATTTTTTACACCTCGTTCTTTGGCCACTTGCAGTCCAAGAATGAGAGCCTCATACTCTGCTGTATTGTTAGTGTTTTCGAACTGCAACTTAAATGAAAAAGGGTGTAGGCAGCCTTCAGGTGACACTAGCAGGACACCAGCTCCAGAACCAGCCGAGGAACAACTTCCATCAAATTCTAAAATCCAAACACCATTGGGATCTTTAGGTGATACTTTGGAGGGTTGGATTTCATCAGGGGACAGAATCATGTAATTACCATGGCCCCTATGTCCTCATAGAGTATTTGTGCCTTAGGATCATCTGTTTTCTGCACAATATACTCAGACTGTTTCTCAGGGAGTAACTTCTTCATTTGTCCATTGACAGGTATGAGTGCGTGTGACCAATCCATTTGAATCTCTCCACCCACATCTTTACAGAAGTTCCTACTTAGCAACATTCCGTAAGAAGGAGGAATGTCTGCTACTAGGATGGTAGCCAAGACTTTCTTTTCAGGTAAAGCAGCAAAAGCCACTTGTGCATCTTTAATCCTTCCAACCAAAGGCACTTCCTTACTTTCCATGGAGTAGCAAGATCCATAAGTACGAGTAAGGGTCAAGCCTAAAGCATGAGCTACCTTAGCAGGCATCACATTATCTGAGGCTCCGGAATCTATGACACAGTTACTGAGCCTATGGCCAGCTATAAGAAGTGTTACATAAAAAGGCTTGATTTTGTCACCAGGCGAGGTGACAGCAGCTACCAGACTAGGCTGTGGTATAGAAGGAGGAGTGGGCAAAAGGCCTTTAGAGGTGGTCTTGGAATGGGAATTTACAAATTGGATCATCTTGGCAAAAGCTTTGGGATGGGTTTGGTAGTATTCAGCTTCTGAAATTTGAACCTTAGTCCTTTTTAGATGATCCACAATATCAAAGGATCCAGAGGTGGATGGGCCATCATCATTTGGAATTCTAGGCTTATCAACTTTAGGAGAAAAAGAAGAAGAAGCAACTTTGGTAGCAGGATTGACAGGACTTACCTTTGGTGCAGATGAGGTAGGGATAGGAGATCCTCTTCTGGCAATTACAGGAATAGTTGCTGGTTGCTCCTTAGATTTCTTCATGGGCTGTGTTACTTTCTCCTTCTGCCTTGTCTGTTCTCGAGTCATGACAGCAAATGATTCACTGTTCATATCTGCTACCACTTCATCATAGTCATCTCCATCATCAGTGCCTTCGGTGGTAAAGAAATTAACCCGAGATCCTTCGAGTTCTTCCGCCTCATCATCAAATTCCTCCAGGAACTCCTCACAAGCTTCATTGTCCACATCATCATCTGGCTCTTCAACTTCACAGGTTGCATTCACAGGAACTTTGACAGGAGGACCTTCAAGTGCTAGTCTTGTGTGAGGAGCAGGCAAACGATTTCTGGGCTGAAAATTTCTTCTTGGAACATCTGCATACGGGGCATGCTGAGCCAATTGTTTCTTTATAGCTACTAGATCATTTGCAAGTTTCTGGACTAATGGATCAGTATTGGGTCCAGAGGTGGAGGAGGAAGAAGCAGCAGATTTAGATTTGGGAGGATCTCTCTTCAACTTCCCTGACATGATCAGGTCATCCTCGACACTAACAGCCAGTTCTTGATCCAGAATTAACGTTCCAAGATTAGCCCTTCTTAGAGCATAACTGACTTTGGGCGTTTGAGCATTTAGAAAGAAACATTTTTGAATTTGATCAACCGGTCGAGTATTTACAGGAATTTTGTTGATCAGTCTGTTGAACCGAGCCACAAATTCTCTCATGGGTTCTGATGGATCTTTCTTTATCTGAGAAATTTGGGCAAGCAGGGCATGCACATCTTCTGCCGGCTTGAAACGGCTTTCGAACTGAGTTCTCATTGTATTCCAGTCGGTGATGGCACCAGCCGGAAGGTGATAGAACCAGTCAGCAGCATTATCCTGTAACGTCTCAACGAACAGCCTTACTGAGACGTCTTCATGCTCAACTCCCAAGACTCCACATGCAACTATGAAGGCTGCAATGTGTTCATCAGGGTGTACTTTGCCATCTCCTCTAAACTTGGGGAAGTTCTTTCGGTTACCTCTAGGTAACTCATGCAAAGGCTGAGTAAGGGCCAGGGGCCCGACACGTTGACCCCATGGCAATTGTGCCGCCATTCTTGGAAATACGGCTTGGAGGGGAACTTTAACACCAGCAAGGATCAAAGCTCGTAGATTGGGACTAGCAGGCTCTGAAGGAATACCACCCGTAGGACTTCTATCTTGAACAGGCGGAGTGCTCGTCGAACGAGTTCTTCTATTTGAAGGGAAAGGAAAACCCTGTTGCTCCAAAAGTTGAAACTGAGAATCTTCGATACCAAGGGTCCTTCTCCCTCGAGTGAAACGCGGAGTCGCCAGATCAAAGGATGATCAAAAATGCAGTACTGGAATGCGGTTTTCCCCAGCGGAGTCGCCAAAAACTGTTGGTCGTCAAATAGGACTTTTTAGAAGAGCAACAGTCAGGGGACAAGAAGTCCCTCCTCTTTAATGGGAGAGGTTCCCTTATTCAGAAACGAACTTATTTACAAATGTACAGAACATTGTTTTATGGTCAAACTTGGATATTACGAAAGTGTTTTCCACAAGGATCATCAATTACACAAGGACTGAGGAAAGGGAATAAGAAGATGAGCAGAATAGCAACATTCGGAATTATAGATGGCAGAATAATTCTTTATGTATGTGAAGCTTCAAAGAATTTAAGACAAGATCATTTGCGTTGGCTGAATGAGATTAAATTTAAAGACACAAAGTTCCATAAATAACCTTCTTCAGATTTATTAATCAAGGACACAAAGTTCCTTCTTGGTTGTACAAGATCACTGTATTTGCAAAACTAAACAGTATGCAATCAGAGAGACTAACGAGTTAGGAACAAAATGATCTTCACGAGAATAAAAGGAAAACACAGAGATAGATAGATTAGATAGAAGCGAATGAAAAGCCCTTTTGTATTGATTTCTTTAAGATCTATTTACACTTTCAGTAAGTATGCCAAGTTCTTCCTCCTTTTCAAATGGCGCAAAGAAGGCCATTATATAGCTTGCAATTCGGTTATTCCTCGTAACCGTTTCTTTTAACTAGAAAATAGTTAAGGAATGCCAAACGCAATGCCTTAACTAATTACAAGGAATACGAAAGGAAAAAGGAAGAAGAGAAAAGAATGGGGAGGAAGACAGGTGTCCAGTTCTGAGAAGGGCCCACTGTCTTCAGAAACCGCTGCTTGAATCTTTCCTCCACGTTTCAGCTACGTATGTGCCACGAGGGACACACCAGACGTTTCATCTTGAGGATGACAACGAATATCTTTGAAAACCGATGTAACCGGTGTCTTGAAAACTTCGTCCTTCGTAACTGCTTCTTTAGTTTTCCCAAGCCTCCTCGGGATCTTGATCTTCATAGTAGCAGAGCAGCAAACTAGGCGCAGGTTGCATAGCCGTTGAGGAGAGAGAAGGATAACTGATGCTCATTTGAATTCATATTTTGAAACAGCATATTCGGGAAGAACGGGAAAACTAAGTATGAATGACACTTGGTACGCTTGGGACATGTGAGACGCGAATGCGCGAAACACGCGGCTCGGCCGGTTCGGGCGAAATAGGGAGAGGATGCACAAATGCATTTGGGACAAATGGGACGAAAATGTGCGAAGTACGCGATTCGGATGTTTCGGCCGAAATTGGAACAAAGGGCCCGTTTGGACTTGGGACATTCGGGACAAAAAGTTCCGAAGTACGCGACTTGACCGGCTCGGCCGAAATGAAACAGGGCGCATTTTTGAGAATGGGACATTTGGGACGAAAATGCGCGAAGGACGCGTTTGGGCAAATCGGCCGAAATTGGAACAGTTAGCAATTTGGAACTCGGGACAGTTGGGACAAAATCGGGCGAATCGGCCGAAAATGGAACAACAGGTCCGTTTGAACTTGGGACATTTGGGACAAAAAGTTCCGGAGTACGCGGTTCGGGTGGTTCTACCGATCGGGAACAGAGCGCACTTTGAGTTTTGGGACACTTGGGACAAAACTCTCCGACGGGCCCAAAAATGGGACAGCTTCGGGGATTTCGGCCGGTCGGGTAACAGAATGCACTTTCATACTTGGAACAGATGGGACAAAAAGTTCCGACAGGCCCGAAAATCACACAAAACGACCCAAAACACAGATTTTTTCAATTTCACGACTTAGGCATTTCAGAGAACAACACTTAAACTCAAAATTTTGAAAATTTTACTCTTATCAAAGCGGGGAATTTTGAGTGGACAACACATACAAAAATATCAAGTTCTAAATAGTAATTTAATGTGCATAATAAATATAAAAATGCCCAAATAGGTCATATACCATCAAGTTCAAATTCCGTATAGGTGTACATATAATGCCATGCACATAGGCATACAAAAAAATTTCATGTAAGACATATATATTTCGTAGTCATCAAAATCTATCCCTCTCTTGGCCTTGTTTAAAGAAGGCCCTCTCTTAGACGAAGATGAAGATCTATGAGATAACTTTGGATCATCTCGAGCCCATGGTACGAGTCCTCTTCCGCCTGAATACTACTTTGTAGATGAACTGTGAATGTAAACAATGTTTTTGTCAAAAATTAATTTATATTTGTTTTCAACATGTATTTAAGACCATGCTAGAATTAAATTGTTTACATAAATACACAAACTTACAACAAGTTGTCAATCAACGAATGCATCTCACGCTCAAATGAGTCATAAGGAGCTTGGAGTACAAACGGGGTACAAAGATGATGAGATGGAGGAGACGTGCCCTCAAAGTCAAAATGGAGGGGTTGAAGTTCCCTACATACACATAAGATCATAAAATCTAACATCGGAGTTAGTGAAAATAGAACTAAGTAGATGTATGTGTAATGACAATATTTTAACTAATTTTATCAATATAGAACTATTGTTTTTACCCTACCACGCTTGTGAATCAAATAAATAGGGACGCTATATGTTCAGGTAACTCCTACATATACACAATGAAGGACACTATTAACATAATTTAATAATTCTACAATGAAAGACATTACTAACATGTAATTTAACATAATATGAATTACATGAGCAATTTAACGAAATTTACATGTTGTTTGAATACCTCAGTGAGTTTTGCATAGATGAAATTGCAGCAAACAACACCTTTCTCTACTTGTTGCAGAGATGGTGGGGTGTATAGTGAAGTCAACATCTTTATCAAACATGTATCACATGAGTTAGATGAACATACAATAACATACATATATTTGACTTCAAAACTAGTATATATATATATATATTGTGAAAATTTTACACAATTAACATTCTAAATTACCTCTGTGAATGTATGTGTACGCACGGTGGTCATTGTCTACATGTTGGGATGAAGATGTGCCTCCGCGCACTGTAATATCAATGCATGTACATGTACAAATACAATTATTTCAAAAATTTAACATATATAAGTAAATCAAGTACTTTGAAATTTTTGTAACACACATAATAAAACATAACAAATACCTGAAGGTGACATCGATGACTATAATCCAAATGTATCACTCAAAAAGGCATTTGACATAGTGACATTATCATGTGCACCCCTAGCACCAACTCCACCAAAATCAATACGCATGAAAGTATTGTCCTCCTCGGGCCCCAAACATATGCTACCACATGACAAGAAAAGATGTGGCCTCATGCTAGTACTCCCGAGGGAATACTCTATGTACCTCCGCGAGCATCTGGCTCAAAAATCTCCCTCGTATGTCGAACAAGGGTTGTAGATAGCCCCTGAAGTGCGTGGAGTGTATCAATCTCTACTATCTCCTTCACTACTTGGAGGGACAATCTCAGGGTGAGGGGGCTTTTGTGTGAGGACTCTACCCCATGAATAGGTGCACATTATGCACCGGTCTATCCTTTTCTGAGATCCTTTTCCTCACCATGGAAATCTCGAAATCAAAATAATTTGGGATCTTGTTGAGGATAAACTCTCAATTGAGTTTCCTCAGAAAGTATAGTGGCATCTTGTTGTTATTGTAAGGTGGAAAATCAAACACCATCCACTATCAGTCCCAAAATTTATTTTTAATCAAATTATTATTGCACTAATGGATGGGAAAGCTGTTTGTATAAAAATGGAACATGCAAATTAGTGTGGTGGTATGTGAATAAGGTGCATATGAGGTCTTTTGTAATTTCATTTTTCTTTACATCCACATATGACAATTTGTTGGAATGATAAACCCTACAAATCTCTCTATAAGTTTTCCAACGATCAATTTGCCCCATTTTGCGTCAACTTGAGCAAGCAATGCCTCTAATGTGTTTGCAAGAGAAGTGCGGTGGGGTTTGTAGATTGTGAACCTCTCATTCTTTTGATTAAATTTTCAATTTCAATTTTGTTTTCAACTATGTGGGCTGATAAATCTTCTTGACTACCCGGGGGATGTTGAGCAGCTATGGGAGGGTTGGGAGGGATGACATAAATAATAGGGTTTGGTTGTGGTTGATTCCCTTGACTTTGAATTGTAACTATAAAAAAATGTATTCAATTCAAATTCTACTCTATAATTATCATATTTCAATGCAGATTTGAGAAAAGAATTGTGTCTACCTCTTCTCTGTGGTGCCATCATCAATTAAGATCTTCCCGACAATCCAGAGATGATCGTTTGAGCTTGAGATCCAGCCGAATGAAAAAATACGAGGGCATGGTTAAGCTATGAAACTCACGTTTGAGGGAGATAAAATGATAGAGTCTCAGTCCTATTTTTTATTTATAGCATACATAATGCGTATGCATTATGGTTTGGTAAATTCCAAACCTAAGAAATGAAAACACGATCGTGTTATAATAGAACGTGTACATTTTTTGCTTTTTTTTTTTCTAGTTTTTGTCCACTTTTTGGCCCCCCAACTTTGTGCACTCAGCCCTCCTCCCCATCATATACTAGCTCAACATAAAGTGGTTCATGATCTCCATCCATAGGAATGCCCATGTATTGAGAGTCATTCTCAAAACTAATGTATCACTTCTTAAAGTGTAAGTCAAAATTATTTACATAGTATCATGTTCTACTAAGGAGAGATGGGAAGTTGTCTTCTTATACCAATTCAATAACTTTGAAGTCCCCATAAAAATTCACTCCCATAATGTTGATGATTGCATTCTTTAGGACCCCAATAGGTAAGGCATGCATCTTACTAGATATGAACAAGACATGGGGAGACAAAAAAAGTGCAGGGTGACCTATTTTATTCCATGCATAAAGTGTAGGCAACTTTCCTTCTACACACATGTCTAGCAAGATGCCATTTTTCAACCATCAATCCACAACCACATCAACCAAAATGTTTTGATCATATTCCACACTCCGTATAGACCTCACATCTCTACTACATGCATGAACAAGTTGCTTTCTAATTACAAGTTGTTTGACCTGATTAGAAATACACTTCGCACATAGAGGAATAATCTCCCAAGTGCACAAAATCCTATACACTTCATGGAAGTCATCCCTACTATAATCTTTAGGCTTGGGGTTCTTGAAATGTGGTTACGTACACGTGTCTCTTCCTTTAGGAACTTTATCTCTACTTAGAGATCTTTGAAGAGCCACATGATATTATGTAAGATCTCCTTTATCTATCATCCATCATGGTATCCATTGGCAGGAGGAGGATCATCAATCCTAATTGCTTCTAAAGGATTCTTATAAGTGCCAACATAATCAATAACACCTCACGTAGTAATATTTAACTTAGGCCCTAGAGTAGTCATTGGCGCACAAATGTTTGGATTCCATTTAGGCATTGATGAGTGAACAATCCTAATCATGAACCCACCCTTCTCACTTTTATCCTTTGTTATCGCTACAGACAAGTATGACAGGTTATTCAACCTTATTCTCTCCTCATCAAAATGCGTAGGTGGTAAATGAAAGGAAATCATGATGATTGTGATCCAATGACCCATATTTGTAACAAGTGAGAGGAAAAAACCATTTCGATTCTCCTCGTGTCATCGTGGTACTTCGAGAGTTTTTCTCCCCTTCATGTCTTAATCCCTTCTTGACTAACACATTCTCTTGAGCCTCTTTTTATTACCACCACCTAAGTTCATGCTTGCCTAAAACATCCATGTTGAAATCTTAATCACTAATGCCCTTCCCTTCTCCTACCTTTCATGATGCTCAAACATGTAAAGATTTAGTTAACCATATGAATTTTTTCAATACCAAGATGCACCATGAGATTTTTTATTTCAAGTGGCAAGTACTTCAAGTAGGTTCCTCTTGGATCATGGAGGAATTAGAATTATGTTTCCTCAAGGTATGAGTACATAGAAAAAATGTACTCCAAGATGTAACAACAAAGTGATCCAATCCACCAAATTTCAATTGCATAGGTCCTCATGACATCTATCTCCACAAGTCTCCAAAGGAATTCTTTGGTCCAAGGGGAATTTTAACCTAAGTTCAGGCCTTGACATGTAGAATAGGATTCCAACCACACATGCAAGTGTGATGTAAGTTCACTAAATAATGTTTCATACAAAGCATCATACAAATATATTTCCACTCATTTCCTTGGTGAATATTTCTCGGTAGTTGGGGTATCGTTGTGCAAATTCTTCTCCAACTTGCTCCAACCGACACTAAATATTCTTTAGACTAAGGCGAAATGTCATCTTTCAACACCATCATGACAACATAATGCAATGGGTCCTAACAACAAAACTAAAATGTTGTATGTTTTTCTAATCCCATAATCAGTTTGTGTGCACACAGTTTAAATTATCATGCAATGCACTTTAACACACTCAATGACCTCACACCAAAGCATATCACACAAGGTAGCTCACCTTGTGGCTCACCCGAGGCATGAGAGGAGACTGGTTCTAATCGGTTTCAACTACATCAAAATGGCTATATCAATGAATTACTCACATATAACTTAATAAACACATGAATACAACATAAGGGAAGATATCAATGCTTAATAACAATCATTACGCCGATAGGTGTTCCCTTTTATAGTGAACCGAATGACTTCTGACATCTGCGTAGAAAATCAGTGGTTGGAATTGTTTAATGCTTACATGGGATGAAGTATGGTTAAATTCGAATGGTTTGATTTCTGAAAATGCAAGGAAAGTGACAGTGTCTATGGTATGTGTCCTCGTCATGTGTCATCTGGATTCGACACAAGACAAATGTCGAACCTATCCTCTATCACTCGTGATTTAAGTTAGTTGTCGGTTCGAGACACCTATTCCAGCCGCTCTCCATTTTCTCCACTAGCACGATGTAAGGAGGCTTGTTGGAATCCATTGTAAAATCTATCCCAAATTTAACACCACATAATATTTCATCATCATCGTCAAATTTATCATTTTTCTCGTCAAAGAATTAAAATTTATTTACCAAGTATACCTTTTGAGCGTGTTCATTCCTTTAATGGAGTAAGAATATAGAGATTTCTTTACAAGCCTTGTCTTCATCATATTTTTCTTTTTCACTCTTTAGAAACATATCTTACGAAGCTAATTTATTTTACAAATCTTTGTCTACATTTTTTTCAAAGATTTTATGTTGCCATCCTTACCAAATCAAATTCTATAATAAAAAGTGTAGATTTGTATAGCCTCCAAATATCCCCTATACAAAGGAGTTGTCTCTCTTTTTAAACCCTAGTTAGGTGAGTACTTAACCCGGTTAAGGTTCAAATTTTGGATGTATGTAAATCTATCTTGTACGTGGATGTATTGTATGTCGGGCGTGATGTCTTTTTATGAATTGACATTTTCAAATTTTTCCCAAATTCCATATTTTCTCAAGAATTTTCTTTACCACTCGAGAGGCCAGCATTTGGGGAACTAGGTAAGTTTCCTCCATGCAAATTAAAGTCTTTTATCGAAAAAATTATTTCTCGTTAGGGTAAGTGCATGAAGTTGGGGGGCCAAAAAGCGGACAAGAATCTGAAAAAAAAGCAAAACACGTACGCGTTTTGCTAAAACACACTCGCGTTTTAATATTTTTGCTCGGGAATCACTGAACCTATAATGCGTATGCGTTTCAAACAAGTCAAAATGCGTACGCGTTTTGTGTAGTATGGACCATGCATATGTGTTTTGGTGCCTTATACTTACAAAAATAAATAGTATAAGATTTCTTTTATTATTTCTTATACTTTAAATTTATTTTAGTAAATATAAGAAATTAGGGTCACTCTGCACCTTATGGAAGTGGTCTTATAGCTCCAACAATTATAATCTAGAAGATAGTTTTTCAAAATCTAATCTGGTCAGTACTTACTCATTTTCAGGATTTCAACAAACGACCTAAAACTTTTAGGGCATATATATTGTAGTCAGTCTTTGTTTTGGGAAAGCATATAGTCATTTTTAGGTTTTTGACCTTCTAAAATGGATTTTGGCCCTACCACTGCTTGAATTGGTACTAATTTTTAAATTTGGTCCATAATTCACTTTAGTGACCATGAATTAACTCTATGATGTTTGTCTACTTCTTACTAAAAAGAGATCCTAAATTTAAAGATAGGGATTGTTCCTGAATGGGATTCTTGTCCTATGGCTAAAATGAGGTGATTGTAATGTGCCTCCTCCTTAAGGTGTGATAACACTATTAGGTGTTGAATGAGTTGTTACGAATAGTACTAAGTGAATTGCATCAAGTTAACTTAGATGATTGCTCATTCTTAGAAACATGGTGCTCCATATAAAGATCTTCCCCTCACCTTTCATAGCTCTAAAAGCATCGTTTCATGGAATCAAATTCATGATTCTCATACATGATTTTGCTCATATGTCTCTTATGGAGACAAACAATGCCTTAATACTTCACAAATAATGGTCCTTGATAACTCGGTGACATGACTAGCTCATTTTAGCTTGTTCTGAAGGGTGTTCAATTAACTACAAAATGGCCAAAAATGCCTTTTTAGGCCTTCAAAGGAAGTAGTCTCTCATAAAAACTAAATGAGTCGATCGATCACCTTAAACACTATTCCTTACACCATTGAAACACGTTGAATGATCTTTTTAGGACTTTCCTTTGGGTGAGGGTTTATGATTTAGGGTTTAGGGTTTAGGGCTTAGGATTTAGGGCTAAGGGTTTAGGACTCAAGGTTTAGAGTTTAGGGTTTAAGGTTTAGTGTTTAAGGCTCATAGTTCAGATTTTAGCGTTTAAGGTTTAGGGCTATGGGCTTAGGGTTCATGATTTAGGGTTTATGGTTTAGGGTTTATGGTTCAGGGTTGAGGGTTGAGGGTTTAGGGCTCAAGGTTCAAGGTTGAGGTTTAGGGGTCAAGGTTGAGGGTTTAGGGTTTATGGCTCAAGGTTCAGGGTTTAGGGTTTAGGGATTAGGGTTGAGGGTTTAGGGTTTAGGGTTGAGAGTTGAGGGTTTAGGGTTTAGGGTTTAGTTTTTAGGGTTTAGGGTTTAGGGTTTATGTTTGAGGGTTCAAGGTTTAGGGTTTTGTCTTAGGGCTTATGGCTTAGGGCCTAGGGTTTAGGGCTTAGGGTTTAGACCACGAAAAAAAATTGCCCTATCTCGATAGAACGGTCAAGGTTTAGGGTTTAGGGGTCAAGGTTTAGGTTTTAGGGTTTAGGGTTTAGGATTTAGGGCTTAGAGTTTAGGGTTTAGGGCTTAGGGTTTATGGTATAGGGTTTAGGGTTTAGGGCTCAAGGTTTAAGGTTTAGGGTTGAGGATTTAGGGTTTATGGTTTAGGGTTTAGGAGTTAGGGTTTAAGGTTTAAAGGTCAGGGTTTAGGGTTTAGGGCAAAGGGTTTAGGGTTTAGGGATCGGGGTTAGGGTTTAGGGTTAAGAGTTTAGGGTTGAGAGTTTAGGGTTCAGGGTTTAGTTTTTAGGGTTTAGGGTTGAGGGTTTATGTTTAAGGGTTCAAGGTTTAGGGTTTTGTCTTAGGGCTTATGGCTTAGGGCCTAGGGTTCAGGGCTTAGGGTTTAGGGCTCAAGGTTTAGGGTTTAGGGCTCAAGGTTTAGGTTTTAGGGTTTAGGATTTAGGGATTAGAGTTTAGGGTTTAGGGCTTAGGGTTTATGGTATAGGGTTTAGGGTTTAGGGCTCAGGGTTTAAGGTTTAGGGTTGAGGATTTAGGGTTTACGGTTTAGGGTTTAGGAGTTAGGGTTTAAGGTTTAAAGGTCAAGGTTCAAGGTTTAGGGAAAAGGGTTCGAGTTTAGGGTTTAAGGCTTGAGGTTTAGGGTTTAGGTTTTAGGGTTAAGGGTTTAGGTCACAGAGTTTAGGGTTTAGGGTTTATTGTTTAGAGCTTATGGTTTAAGGTTTATGGTTTATGGTTTATGATTTAGGGCTTAGGGTTTAGGGTTTAGTACTTAGGGTTTAGGGGTTAGGGTTTAGGGTTTATGATTTAGTTTTTAGGGTTTATGGTTTAGGGTTTAGGGACCTTTAGGATTTAACATTTAGGCCTTAAGGTTTAGGGTTTACGGTTTAGGGCTCAGGGCTCATGGTTTAGGGTTTAGGGGTTATGGTGCATGGTTTAAGGTTTATGACTCAGGGTTCAAGGTTCAAAGTTATGAGTTTAAGGTTTAGGGGTTAGAGATTAGGGCTCTAGATTTAGGGTTTAGGGCTTAGGGTTTAAGGTTTATGGCTCAAGGATTAGGGTGTAGGGTTCAAGGCTTAAGGTTTAGGGTTTATGGTTTAGGGATTAGGGTTTAGGGTTCATGGTTCATGGTTTATGGCTTAAGGTTCGGGGTTCAGAGTTACTAGTTTAAGGTTTGGGGGTTAGAGCTCGGGGCTCTGGATTTAGTATTTAGGGTTTAGGGCTTAGGGCTTAGGGTTTAGGGTCTAGGGTCAAGGGTTTAGGGTTATGGGTTTAGGGTTTAGGTTTTAGGGTTTAGTATTTAGTGTTTAGGGTTTATGATTTATTATTTTAGTTTTAGGGTTTAGGGTTTATAGTTTAGGGTTTAGGTCTCATGGTTGAGGGTTAAGGGTTTAGGTCACAGAGTTCAGGGTTCATCGAATTTGTAGGTAGAACATTCAAAGAGAGTCATAAAAATTTGATGTTTTTCATCTGTTGATATTTTGAAGGAGGGAAATGTCATATTCTTGACTTTCCAATCCTTCTAAAGACCCTAGTAGTCCTCAATCCTTGGATGTACATGGAGACACTGTTACTTGGCTTCCATTTATAATGATAGAGATATTTGAAAATTCATGTTATGACCTCTAAATCTATATGAATTTCAAGTTGCTTGGAAATCACATCACACCCTTCACTAGGATTGATGACTACCCCTATCTTTTTGTTCAGGGGATTTTGAAAACATCCATGGGTTTATCATATAAGGAATTATCAATGAATGGAAGGTCACTAAGTCATAGGCCAGGTAACTCCCATTTAGAACTAAATAAGAAAGATTTACTAGGTGATTGATAACCCCTTAGTGTTCTTAGCCATTCCCCTGTTTCTATGCTTATTTTGAACACTTTAGGAAGTTCTGTCAAATTTACTATCCATTCCAAAGAGAACTTCCTACTTCCACTTCTATCAAAGTTATTTTTTATAGCTTCCAATGGGTCATCTTGGCTTGCATAATACCATACATGGAAATATGAGAAATGTGAAATTTGTTTCAGAGTGTGAATAAATTTACATTCAAGAGTGCAAGTATATGTGGGGAGAAACAAGTTTGGAAGAGATGTGTAATATATGCATTACAAGGCACAAGGTAGATGTCATATCCATTTAGTTACTTGTCCCACCTCTCATAAACAAGGTAGTTCTATAAGTAGACTCAATGATGGTTCTAGGCACGAGACTAGGAAATATTGATGAAATATGGTTTGGGGTTTAGGGTTTAGGGCTCATGGTTCATGGTTTAAGGTTTAGGGTTTAGGGTTCAAGGTTCAAGGTTTAGGGTTATGGTTTAGGATTTAGGTTTTAGGTTTAGGGTTTAGGGTTTAGTGTTTATGGTTAGGGTTTACGGATCGAGGTTAAGGATTTAGGGTTTAAGGTTTAGGGTTTAGGGTTTAGGGTTTCAGTTAAGGATTTAGTGTTTAGGGATAAGGGTTTATGGTTTACGGTTCAGGTTTTAGGGTTTATGGTTCAGGGTTAGGGTTTAGGGTTTAGGATTTAATGTTTAGGGATTAAGGTTTAGGGCTCAAGGTTTAGGGTTTAGGGTTTAGGGCTTAGGGCTTAGGGTATATGGTCTAGGGTTTAGGGTTTAGATTTTAGGGCTCAGGTATAAGGGTGTAGGGTTCAAGGCTTAGGGTTTAGGATTCAGTGTTTAAGGTATAGGGTTTAGGGCTCAAGGTTTATAGTTTAGTGTTTAAGTTAATGGCCTATGGCTTAGAGTTTTGATTGTAGAAGTTAAATGTTAAAATATTTAGGTTGAATGCTGAAATCCTGAAAAATTTACCTATGTACTGACCAAATTATACTTTAAAAACTATCTCCTAAACCATGACTCATGGAGCTGTGAGACTAATTCCATAAGGTGCAGAGTGACCCTAATTTCTTATATTTACATAAATAAATTTAAAGTATAAGAAATAATAAAATATAAATAATAATAAATGAAAAACTTAAACATTTATTTATGTGAATAGAAGCATGTCAAAAGCATACATAATGTTTATACTACACATAACGCGCGCACGCGTTTACGTTTTCTCTTTTCCCAAGCCATGCCTCAAGGCTTGGGATCCGGTTTGGATCCCAAGCCTGAGGCATGGACCTGCACAAACACAACAAACAATGTGTTTTTACAAGAAAATGTAAAAATGCCACTTCCTCTATGATAAATCAAAATAAAACAATCAATCCATTTAAAAAAATTATACCACGACGTAGAGTAGAGTCTCTTCTTTCTAAAAACAAATTTTCAATTTTTTTGACTAATATAAGGTTTCCATATTATTTATTTTCTAACTATGCCTTTTTATAGCTATTTTTTGAAGTGTAAATATGTTTATCTTTCATGGTGTATCTTTTTTGGGTGATCAAAATTTCAAAAAAATAATACTAGCCCAAACTAGGCATAATTCTATACATATTCAAAAATAATAATCTAATTTTCAATATTTTTTGAGGTAGTTGGGGGGGGGAGGCACGGTCGGAGCTCCGTTATTTTTCAAAACATTAAATTTCTGTACTAGAAAAATCATAAATAAAAATATTCGCTAAAAAATCTAAAAAAAGGAGCCCAAACTAGATGCTCCTAGCTATATTTCTACCAAAGGGTTTTCAAAAATACTAAATGGTGCTCAAAAAATGGTGGGGGGCACGAAAGTCACTCTATTATATTTTTAACAAAAACATGAGCATCTGTTGGTATTTTAGTTGTTTGACCCACTTAAACTTATCTGTTTTCAATAAAATTTAGTAGCTTAGAAACTAGACTCAAAATGCTACGATTCATATTTCTACAACATCTTCCAATTTTTAGTGTAACTATTTTGAAAAACTCATACAAGTTGAAGTTTTTTTTTCAGAAAAATGCGTCCACTTAAGACCCCCTTTTGGCCCCCAACTTGGTGCAGACTTTCCCGTTAATGGTAAGTATGTTCCATGCCGGATCAAATTTGAAGTCGTTAATTATTATTATTATTATTATTATTATTATTATTATTATTATTGTTATTGTTATTACACCTATAGGTGTTCCCTTTATACCAAACAACCGATTTTTGACACGACGATAGAAAATGGGCGGTTCGATTTAGCTATTGGGTGCATGTGAAAAAACATGGATTTAATTTGGCCATGGATTTCTCACACATGTTGTAGCTTAAATCTCATCCGTCAATGGGGCTGGATAATCATGAAAGGAAAATGACAGGTGTGTAAGTCCGCGTGGCGCAAGTCCTCTCCATGTTTTGCTTTGGGTTTTGAAAAGTGCTTAATCCGATTGACAAGGGTTTATTTTTCCACTCAAATTTTATTTTGTTGTTAAATAATTGGGGCGAAATAAATATTTGGCTTGAAACTTAGGGCCACAACAAGGGTTAAATTTGACGTCCATCTATGCCTGTCACACAATTTTTAGGTGACAGTCATTTTTAAATATTGCCTTTCAAAAATGTAAAATAATGTTATTTTTACATTCTTAATAAAATACATTTAAAATATTTTCTATATACTTAATTATTTTGAATATATATTAGTATAGTTTATATATAAATGTATAGGAAAAATGACAATCATACATAAAATATGAAATCCACGTGTGATTATTTTCTAGCGCTTGATCGATAGGGACCACAAGATGGGTGGGCACGAAAGAACACACCAAAGGGGTGATTACCAAATAAGTTCATGACATTGAGTAGACGCGACTGAATAGATTGTTATTGCACCCAAATCCTTTGAATCCCATGGATCACAATCTTCCACACCCACGTTTTCTTCATGGCCCTCAGCTTTGTTGGCTACCATTAAGAGCTTTTGCACATTCAGTTGCATCTCAGCATCTTTCAATATCTTTTCAATGGCTTCTTGAGCCATATTATCATCTATTGCACATTCGGCTAAATCGTGGATTTTTTTAGAGAATCAAGAACTTGCTTGTGTAGTTTTAGGAGCCTTTTGAAATCATTGTAAGCAGCCATACATATTATATCAACGTCAATGTCGATAACATTAAGTAGATTAATGGTTTTCGAGATGTTGAGAATCACAATTTTGAACAAAATTCATCGAATCCAAAGCTTTCCGACATGCTTCAATAGATTTTTCTAGGCAATCAACCCCTACAAAAAGGAAAGAGTATTATGATTGTATTCAACAAGGAGAGTGTTGTCATCCTCATGCAGTTTTCATCTAGAACTGGGAAATGTTCTACAACATCTTGCAACCGTTCAAGATGACCTATAAACTTTCCACTGCCATCGAAATCCTGATAATGAGATCTAATTAGTCTCCGATATTTCTTTTTATTTTTTTGAAGTGAATCTTTGCTTGCTTCATAGATTCCTCATTGAAAACCCACAAATTTTCCGGATTTCCTCATTGGCGACTATTGACATTTGATATGTTGAATGCCAGGGCCTTACATTCATAATTATTTCAATACTACGATGCCTACAGAACCTTTGTATCTACCCAACATTTTCTTTTGACAGGTGCTCCACGTTAGCTCTTGCCACATACGTGTCGACACACAAATTATAA
Organism: Taxus wallichiana var. yunnanensis; assembly: GCA_018340775.1. Lineage (NCBI taxonomy): Eukaryota > Viridiplantae > Streptophyta > Pinopsida > Cupressales > Taxaceae > Taxus > Taxus wallichiana. Next base: position 390,520,049 of record CM031239.1, on the reverse strand, counting down.
GATTTTTTTGTTTCATCTGCAAATCTCCTTACAAATTTAAAGCCATAACTTCTCCCTCCACACACATTCTTCCTCCCTCCTCTTCTCGTCTCATGTTCTTCCCTATTCTATTTGTCATCTTCTTCTACACACTTCCAGTTCCTTCTCTCCATGCACTTTACTTTGTTTCCAAACAATCGTTGCCTCCCCTATTAGCGTATCCATTGCACCTTTGCGGTGCGATTGCTAGTAGTAAAAATTCCACCATACAATCATATGCAGAGTAAGAAACATAAGTTTCACTACTTAGAAATCATTTGTTACTTCATTCATAACCATTCGTGAGTTGTCATTATTCATCCCTTTATACCAAAAAGAGTAGAGAGAAGAGGTATTTATATTGATGGGGTGTTTCCTTCACTAACTCATAGAATTAGTTACATTGGGTGCCTTGTAATGGCTTACTATCATTTACCATAATTCTTGGGATCCGCGAGATTGTCACTAAGCCTTGTATGCCATAATTTATGCAACATGTATTGATACTAAACATTGGTCTTTTATCCTTATGCCACCTAACTAGTGCCACTTTACCCATTCTAGCTTCCTCTCTCATGCGTGCATTGCTTCTCTTGTGATCCCCTAATGTGATTATAGCATGCTCTCCAAGACTCCGAGTCTTCTTCATAGCTAAACTAAATTGATGTTTGGATCCCACACAATCCATCTTGCTACTATGTATCTTCAATGTCATACAATTTTTCCACATGTCCTCAACATAGTCTAAGTTTCACGTGTGCCACATGTTGGAGACTCTTTTTCTCCTTGTACACGTCAAGTGTTAGGATTATTGTATTCCTCGCATGTGAAAACTGTCACTTCTTCCTTCATTCTACGTGTGCACCACTTCAAGGGCTCAAGATATTTCCCAAGTCTTGTGCCTTCCCACATTTAGACCAAAATTCTTTATGCTTCACCAAAAATATACATACTTAGTCAAAATTAGGGTTCGACATCATTTATCTCATCGTCGTTAGAAAATTATTGGCAAGGTTTTTGTACAAAAATATTATTAAGAATAATTCGACAACAGTTGTAATCGATTTCCGCCAACAATTATAACCCTTGCTTGAAAGGGAAAATATCTCGATATCCCTAGATCGACATCTCCATTTTATCTTTAGGGCGCGATTGCTAGTTATTTTCAATATTTTATAAGGTTAGGGCCATTAGGCTACATATTTTTATGGGTTTTCCTTTCCTTTCATCTTATTGGTCTTTCCATAATGCTTATTCCACTATGGAAAAGAACTTGACTTAGGATTAGACTACTCCTTATTTGCAATAATATCTATAAAAATGGACTAATTAGTTTTATGTCTTGAGCAACAATATTTTTCAATGGATAATTCTTTTCAACATTCATGTCATAGCCGAATAGGACTACTTTGCTACATTCCACATCTTTATATTTTCGGGATAAGATTAACTTGCCGACACACTCGAATTTGATTGCAATTGAATTAAATTGGTTGAAATATCTTTAACATTTATATGTAGAGTGTTTGATGGTTGTTTATACGTTTTTTTTGTGTTCTAGCTATAAAATATGTATAAAATTTGAAATCACTATCTCCTTCAATTTACATATATTTAAAATATGACCTCAATTTTTATGTAGAGTTATATACAAATTATATTAATATTTATTAAATATATATTAAAATTTGTTAAAACAAATGAAGGCTACTTCTTATATTTTTATCAAATTTATATTAATAGTTATGTTTTGAATTAAAAAACAAAAAGTGTTCTTGTACCCTTAAAAACAAAATAAAAAATAGAAAATTAACTATATTTGTATATTTTGAAAGATAATAATAAAAATGTATAGTCCTTGAAAAAATTGTTTAACAAGTATAATTGGTCGTCAAAATTAAATCATGGGCTTAGGGCCTTATTATCTAGGTGTTATTCTAAAAGTAGAAAATTAATTATATTTTGCATATTTTAAAAGTTAATATTAAATAATTATTGTCACAAAAATTGTTTGACAAGTAAAGCCGGTGATTAAAATTAAATCATGGACTCATGACCTTATTATCCAGGTGTTATTCAATGTAAATTGTATCTTTAATATATGTCATCGACAAATTTAATTTAAGACGTGCATCATTTACAACTCTACCTTTTAATAACAACATGATTAATAAACATAACATTTATAAAATGTATCTATTGAGAATAAAAATTAACTCTTTTTTTAAAGAATAAAAATTAAAGAAATTAGAGAGACAAAATATTTAAGATCATAATTAATATTTTTTTTATATTTAAGGCGGGTTGAAGGGACCCATTCCCTATTTACAAAAAGGAGGCATAACCTCAAATAAGACCAGACAACAACCACATTCATCCAGGTGGCATACTAACAAAAACCACAACTTATTCTATAACTAAACCTATGCCCAAATTATGCTTACGAGCCTATATGACAGAAATATTAATACCCATATTGGGCACATCCATATCTAGCTCGGGCGCGTCGAAAGAATCTTCATCCACCGAGTTGCCATTGAGCCAACCGCACCAGAGGTAGCCAAAAACATCACTCGCGAGAAGAATGCGAGATCAGTCCACTAAGACAGAACAAAACTAGCGATGCCCCTAGGGCCTTGACGTTGGGCAACTGAATATGAATACGCCCCACCTTTTTATCTTTTGCGTAAGAAGTGAGGGACTCAACAAACTCCAACAACACTTTGAAGTGGCGATCGAGATCTGGGAAGGCCGAAGCAACACCAGTCGATGAGCCCGAGGTGACATCCTGAGCAGGCCATGAAGCCAAGTTGAAATTAGCCACCTCTGAAGCAAGGTTTCCGCAGAAGTTTGGGCATATCCAGAAGGCCGCGACATTAACCACCTCCGCCTTCGAAGGATGCAGAACCAACAAATTTTCCATAAAAATGGAGGCAATACCACTATTTACCCTTGGCCACCCCTCCATATTTAGAAACTCCTACCCCAAAACCAATTTGACCACCTCCATGTCCTCTGCTGCACAGGAGATGAGGGAAATCTTCAGCAGCCTTACCATCATGTAACCGGCTTTTCGAATGCCATTTCTCTCACATCACAAGAAAGTGCCAACACAAGAGCCCTAGGAGGTGCCATTTCGTAGAGCAAAAAAAGAGGGTAATGTGTGAGATGACCGCCCAGCCGGTCTTAAATAAGTTCCTTACGCTTCACACGTGGGGAAGTTGTCGTCGAATTCATGATGGGCTGAGTCCCTCGAGGCAATCATTTGTAAGCCTGCCCCACAGAACAGTTATTAGCCACCCTCTCCCCACAATCTTGATCGATACCTTTATTTGCTAGCCAGTTGGCACACTGATTGCCTTCTCGGTAGATGTGCTTAATACTCCAACGTCCATAAAACCTTTTGAACTTCGAGATCCAACTTCCATGACAAAGCTCTTTTTTTAATGATGGCATTAATGATTATCATGGAGTCCCCTTCAATTTCCAGATTTTCAATTTTAAGGGAAGCAGCGAGAAGTAAACCAAAGCTAAGGGCTTGCACCTCGGCAACATTGCACGTACCCTCCTTGAGTTTGTATGAAGCAACTATAACCACCTTACCAGAGGAATTGCGAATGATACAACCAGCACCGGAGACCCCGGATTACCCCTAGAAGCCCCATCAAAATTTAGTTTTAAAAACCCACTGGAAGGGGGAGCCCAAAAAGTGTTTCTTCTAGCTAGGGAGGAAGATGCGGAAGACTTCATAGCACCATCCCCAGGCTTGATTATCAATGGCCAACTTCTTTCTAGCAATCTGTCATGGGAAGTAAAAGGACAAGATCTAGACCAATTAGCAGACACAACTTCGGATATAGCCCTTTCCAGCCGAAGGAGAACCGAATTCACTGTGCCATATTCCTCCCTAAAAAGCCTTTTATTTCTCTCCCACCAAATGTGCCATAAGCAGAAGCACCAAACTACACAACCAAATAGAAGAAAGAGCCCCTGAATGAGAATTAATAGGCCAAAGGCTAGGATAACATCCGGGAGGGATTTAGGTTGGACCCACAGAAGGTTAAGCTTGGCACACAACCAGTTCCAACATTCAACAACAAAGGAGCAATGTAGAAGCAAATGGTCTCTGTCTTCCACATCCTTTTCACATAGGAGGCATCTAGTAGGACCTTGAAAACCAATTTTTTTCCTTCTTTCTTGAGTTAAGATCTTACCCTTAAAGGCCATCCAGGTGAAAAGACCAGCTTTAGGGGGCATTGGGAGTCCCAAAATCTTTCCATACTGGTTTCTTGGGGGAAATATCCTCATGGAGTAGGAGATACCCAAGATGAGGGGAATAAGATCTTGAGGGAGCTGCGGTCCAAACAATTTCATCCTGCTTATTTGAGATCAAAATATTCCTTTCCTGCAAAACAGATAAAAAATTAGCTTCTAAATCAGGAGAGAGATTCAGATGATCCACTTTTTTCCATTGCAACATGGAGGGAAGGGAATCATTCAGTTCCCCATAGTTGGAAATGTAAGGGCCCCATTCACCTAGCAATCTCCTCTTAATGTCTGTGAAAGCAGGAGAGTCTCCAAGAGCAGGGTATCCATTCCATGGATCATCCCAGAAGAGAGCTTTCTCTCCATTACCCACTCTCCAATCCGCATAAAAGACAAACAGAGATCTACATTCAATCATGAAATTCCATATATGTGAGCCCTTAGGAGGGTTTTCCACCCGGAGGATGGACTCAGGAAGGGGAGCACCCAAATATTTCTTCTCAAAGACCAGGCTGAGAAGACTGTTGGGATTGGAGATAAGCTTCCAGACCAATTTAGCACCAAGTGCCACATTTTGTAGACCCAAATTTAGGATACCGCATCACCAAGCTCTTTAGGATTAGCTAACATATCCTAGCTGATCAGGGGAAGCTTCTTTTCCTTGGAGAGACCCGCCACAGGAATTTTTGCAAAATTCCCTTAATTTTATCAAGAACACCCTTAGGGATTTTAAGGACCGAAAGGAGATACAGAGGGGCAACACAAAGGACTGATTTAATCAAGCATAAGTCTCTTGGCAAGGGAGAGCCATTTACCTTTCCAAGCATTCAATTTAACATCTAGAGAACTGAGTAGATCATTCCATAGGGAGTTCTTACCTGCACCTTTAAACAAAGGAATACCGAGATACTTGAGGTGTAGGTACCTTTTTTGAAATTGAAAATATTTAGAATTCTTGACTCTATTTGCAAGGCAACATTGAAGAAAAAAATGTAGGATTTAGCCACACTAACATCTTACCCTGCTGCCTTAGAGTATCTGTCCAAAGAATCCTTTAACTCCTTAGCCTCCCGGGTGGAGGCCCGGTGTCATCTGCGAATTGCTGGTGAGTGAGAGGAGGAATACCATCCACAATCTTTAAGCCATTAATCTTACCTTCCCCAATTTGACTTTGATGGACCTGCCAAGGGCTTCCACCACAAGAATATATAAGAAAGAGGACAGGGGATCCCCCTGCCTAATACCATGATTACAACCAAAGAAGCCCTCAACACTCCCATTAATAAGAACGGAGAAGGAGGGGTTGGAGATGCAACTAAAAATCCACTCACAAAAGCGCTTGGAGAAGCCAAACTTAAGAAGGACCCTAATGAGAAACCTCCAATTAAGCTTATCATAAGCTTTACTGATATCTAATTTTAGCATCATACCAGGGGTGTTAGAGGAAGAAAGAGAGTGAGTCAGCTCATGAGACAAAATGACACCATCAAGGATAGATCGACCAGGCATGAATCTAGTTTGTCCTAGAAGAAATGAGGGGATCCAAAATAGGTTTCAAACGAAGGGCAATGGCTTTGGAAATGATTTTGTAAGACGTATTACAGAGAGAAATAGGCCTGAAGTCCCGAAGGAGGAGGGTTGATGCAATTTAGGAAAAAGGCAGATGAAGGTATTATTAAGCACTCCGAGCACCAAGCAGGATCTCCGTGAAGCCTCCACTGCCGCCCACACATCATAACCCACTATGCCCCAAATTTTTGAAAAAAATCTACAGGGAAACCGTCAGGGCCAGGGGCTTTATTCTTCTCCAAGGAGAATACAACTTTCTCAATTTCTAAGAAGGAGAAAGGCTTCAAGAGCACAGTGTTTTGATTCTCGGAGATGAGAGCGGGGATACCATCCAAGAGGGAGGTCTGCTTAGGCCTCAAAGGAGGCAACATCCCCAGCTAACAAGGAGGAGAAGAAATTAATCCCTTCAGAAATGATGTCCTTCTGCTCCACCAGACGAACCCCTTCACTATTCTTAATTTCTGAAATGAAATTCGAATTCCTTTTTGCTTTCACAGAGGCATGAAAGAATTTAGTATTTCTATCACCGTCCTTCAGCCAGAGCTCCCTAGATTTTTGCTTCCAATATATTTCCTCCCTGAGAAGCAATTCACCTAACTCACTTAAGAGAGATTTTTCAAGAGCATAATCTTCTGGAACATCCCATCACTGAAAATTTTTAAATTAAGGGCATTCAATTCAGCTTCAACTCTAGCTTTTTCTTGAAAGAGGTTTTTGAAATACTTGACGTTCCATTCTTGCAAATCCTTTTTTAGTCTTTTCAGTTTTGAGCCAGCACAAACATCTTGGAACCCTCAATTTTATAGGAGTTCCACCAAAGGTCGACCCAACCTTCAAGAGAAGCATCCCTTAACCACATTAGCTCAAATTTGAATGGGGATCTAGGAGGGGAAACATCGAGATTAATAGACAGGGACACCAGAAAATGATCTCGACCTAGACCAAGGTAAAATGGAACATTCAAGCACAATGTCATTTAAATTCCAGTTGGGACTAACTGAAATCTATCTAGTCTTTCCGCAATATTACTAAAGCCCTTACACTTATTACTCCAGGTAAACTAGCCCTGCTTAGGTTCTAAATCCACAAGGGCTCCCTCTCTAATAAAGGAGCAGAAATCTTTTTGGGACTGAAGGTTTTAGATGATCCCCCTTCTTGTCCCTGCTATCAGAGATGGCATTAAAGTCCCTACCAAGAATGAACATCTGATCACCTAGGGCAGAGACTGATTGTAGCAATTCCCCTAGAGGTTTTTCTTACCCAAAATGCTAGAAGGGGCATAAACATTATATAAAAGAAAATTAAGCTGAGAGCGCCAGAAACTTACTTTTACAATTTTCCAGCTGAGTGATTGAGCTTGCAATTCCACCATTACAATGCCTTCCTTCCAGACAATCCCGAGCCCCCAGAGGCACCCATCGAGTCGAAAAGACTCCTTTCTAACCTCTAAAAGACTTATTCCAAAGGCATTCGGCTTCAGCAGCAGTAACTTAGTTTCTTGAAGAAGAACCAGACAAGCCTCGAGGAGAGGATATAACACTTAATCAAGCATTGTTTGTCAGAGGAATTAAGACCTCTGACATTCTAGGAGAAGAACTTCATTGAACACAGGGAAGGGGTTTCACCTTCCCGGGATCAGCAAGATCGAATTTCAGGGTTCTTTGCTTCCCTGCATCGACCTCCAATTGAGCCACTTCCTGCTTTGACTTTCTCCCCCTTTTACTGCGGAGCCACACATAGCAACCCCCATACCATCTTGGCATGAAGCTAATTTAGAAGGGACCAAGACGGGAACTAAATATTTTGGAACAATTTCGCCATCTTCCAGATTCTCGGCTTCGGAGATGGGCAAATCCAAATCCCAACAGTTGTTGTTTAAAATCCACCCGCTAAGAGTTGCCATCGAGGAGGCTTGCCCCTGCACAAATCCTTCCTTAATCAAGGAGACAAGAGCACCTGAATCCCTATGCACATCCTCCATCTCCTTTAACAACGAGCGAGGACTTAAGTTTTCCGAAAGGCTAGCAAGGGGTAAAAGAGAGACTGCTAGACCCTTCGAACCACCTTCAACAGTGAGAGACCCTAGAGGGGAAGGGGCAGAGGATTTAGCTAGAACCAATCTCGATCCATCTGAATGAGGGGAAAAGAGGGATCCAACTTTTTTCCAAGACCCTGACAATCCTTCTTCAAATGACCCAAAGCCCCACAAGAGAAGCACTTAAAGCTCAACCCTTCATAGATTATTTTAGACGATCTGGGACCCTTATGGGAAGGTAACAAAAAAACAAAACTCGATAGGGGGAAGACAAGTCCATATCAACACAAATGCACGCCGAAGGGTTTCTCCATTTGAAAAGAGACGGGTTGGAAATAGGCACCCAAGAACCGAGTGAGCTGGCAATAGATTTTAGAGAGGCAGAGTTCGGAACTCGCGGGGAGTTTTGGGAAATTTAACCAGAGCGGAGCTCTGTGAATAATTTCCACCTTCAGATCGAAATCAGAGGACCAAGGCCTCAAATATAAGTTGGAGGAGTTTAGGAAACCAGGGACCCCCCTTAAAAATAATTTCCACAGAGGACACAAAATGAAACAAGACTTGAAAGAAGCCATTCGCGAAAGAGGATCTTGAGATTTCCCTCCTTGCCCTAGAACCAGTAAATCCAGTTCCGAATTTTCCTCCTGGAGAACTTGGCACCAACGAATTTGCAACAAATTTCCCTCTTTTCACGGATATCTACAAAATTCCTTTTTTCTCTCATAGGGAAGATCAACAGGAACTGATTCCTTGGAAATTTTAAATTCGATCCCGCCCACCTTAAATTCCTCCGGGGCACAGACCACGCACCTCAAGTCCGCCAACTGAAGAGGGGATCTCCTTCCCCGAGGACTGGGAAGAAAAGGACCCTTTGTCGGATCAATTTCCTCGAGCAAATTTTTAACCACCGAGAACCCTAGCTGCAAGACCAGAATTTAACGACCGCCCCAGGGCCATAAGACCTAACCAGCGAAGACACCCCTTCCTTTGCGGGGCATCTGCGCTGGGCCCATTCCATTCCTCTCCGCTGCTTAGGCCGAGCAGAATCCTGTTCGCGCCAGAGGCGACCTCTTTCAACTTAGGTGCTACAAGTTCAAACGACTCCTTCGCAACGGTCCCTTTAGGCAGCGAAATTTTTTAATTTTCACAGAATTCGCATAGAAGTCGCATCTTTTCCATAATTAATATATTTATTCACAAGTTCATACTATTTAAAATATGAGACTAGTATAAAGAAGATTAAGAAAATAGAATGTATCGATTTTATATACGGGGAGAATGACACATGACACTATGACATCAATAAAAATAGCTCAATATTCATCGTCCAAATGTTTTAACATAAAACACAACAAAAGAAACGATTACATATACAAATGATTTCATCACTTAATGACAAATTCAACATAAACAACTCTTCTTATATTATGCCGGAGTGAAAATTGAAAATTGACACTATAGCCTTTGTTTAAAGAAAAAGGTTAATCAAAACAAATGACTTTTTATCAATATATACATATATATGAAATGGATATATCACAAGAGTAGCCTCCCAACCCCGTCTCACAGAGTTGTTTGGGCATGAGCAGCTTTGTTACTACCCTATGGTCCCATTGGTCTGGCAAACTCCTTTAAAACCTTTATTTAATCAAGATAAACAACCATCAATGTGACTGTAAACATTTTTTCTGTCATTGCAGAGTATAATGATTCCACTTTCCCCAATCTATGGAAGCCAATCACAATAAATATAATATAAATCGCCCTCTGTACTCTGTATTGCCACTCATACTTCAGGGGAGGATTGAGTAGTTAGATGAAGGTGGACACTCGGCCATTCCGTTGGGATATCGCTGAAAATCTTGACAGTAATCATAAATCATGTAATTCTTACGCACAAATTGGAGCGCATGCCTTTGATGCTTATCAAGCTTGGGAGATATGAATGAATCCAAATACCCATGAGCACATTTTTTTCCAATAGCACCAGGTTGAGAGCATCCACTGATCATGAAGTTGGTGTAAGTCGACAAAAATGGTTGATAATTGTAATTAGCTTTGTATTTCCCTCCATCAGTAGCCCATGAAGAAGCATCCCAAATGGTTGCATACACTGACATTGGCTTGGATGGGTATTGCACCCCAAGGCTCTTCACCTTTGGAAATCTCCTGATGGGAATGCTGTCCACCAGAAATCTGTAACAAATCAAGATTCTAGTTTATAAGCTCATAAAATCTACAGTCAGCACAACTTTATTGACATAAAACAATATATGGGGAAACCCCTATGAATCATTTGAGTTCTGTTTTGGGTAGTCCATTGACCCACTGTCAAAGAGTATTGCTATACTTTTTGACTCAATGGGATGGGCCAACAGGGTGCCCAAAGTCGTATTACTATATAGGTAACAACATGCGAATGTATGTGATCTTTAGATAAAGCGATATATAAGAGGGAGAATTTAAATTACAGGATTTGATGAGGCGTCCACAGAATGGAATAATTGTGGAAATCCTGAGTTGGGTCGAACCACAGATGAAAGTGTTGTTCCCTGCCAATGAGATGAGATCCATCTCCTGTACCATTTCCATAAACATTGGTCTGAAGTTTGTAAGGTTCTCCAGGTATTGTTCCCAAAAACTCTATGTCTACTTCGTCATGTCGACCCTCATAGACCTGATTGTTTGACAGCTGCATTCATTCTACCATATCAATCATTTGAAAAAGCAAAATATGGTAGAGTAAAATATACTTTTCATGGTCAATATAGTTTTCTCCAGACAAAGCTATCAAATTCATCAAGCAATAGGAAATGATTGCATCATCTTGACATGCCCATTAGAAACAAACAATCAGAGATTTCAATCTATCTGCTGCAAATAATACAATAAAATGCAGCTTTGAAAGTTACATAGAATGAAGTGATAATTCCTGCAGTGTAGCCTGACTGGAGCTTCAAAGCTGCATTGAAAAAACCATACATGTAGGTCTTCTTTGATTTGAATCCACTACCTGCAACCAACAATAAAAATGAATGAATACAGTTAATTACAAATAATCCTTGTGATGAAGCAGTATCGATTCATTTTAGAAGTGAAGTTATAATCTAAAACTGTGAATTATATTCACCTTTCCTCTCTCTACTCACACATATTCTAAGGTGTTTGTGTGTTAAGTAAATTTATATTTTCAACTAGACCGCGTTACGTATATCATCAAGGTAGTACATTGTTACCTGCATGCATATGAAATATGATAACAACCTAGTATGTGTTATTAAAGAGGTAACAAGGTAGTACATTGTTACATGCCTATGTATGGAATGGGTAACAACGTAGTACCCTACATGATAACAATTTATATGTTGTTAACAGGCCATGTACACATTAGTTACATTCAGTTATGGGTTCATATTTAAAATATCAAAAATAATTATTACTTAATAATGACTATTCATGGAGGTCATCTTGAAATGATTTAAAAACAGAGTCAAATCTTTCAAAAATTAATAATGGGAAAACTGGTTTAACATGCTTTATTTAAGGATGAAGGAAAAACTGAATGTTGTTACCTGAAGATGAGTCCAATGTTAGAGTCACTGAGGATCCATCTTTTGACAGTCTTTGATGTTGGGGACCCCAGAGATTGGAATAACCTTGGGAAAACTTCATGACCTTGAAATAATCAGTTACAGCCCTGTCTTGTAAAGATGACAGTATATGATTTTGAGTTGCAGTAGCCGAAAGATGAAGGAATAGAAATAGCAAAATATAAATAATATTGACATGGAAAAAACTGAGGAGCAGAGCCATTGTACAAGTTAAAGAATAGCTACAACTCTGTATAGTATGCTGATGTGGATGTTGTGAGGGAGCTTAGTAGCCATATATAGAGCATGGAAGATGGTCGTTGAAAGCAGAAGAAGAAGATGGCAGACACGAATGAGCCTAATTTCATTGCTCTTGCCGTCCTTAGGGAAGATGCTTAATTTTGGGATTTCATGAGTGTTGAGTACCTTTTGACTGTAATTATTACAGAAGCAAACTATTTTGGGATTGATTTTTTTTTGAAAATTCTTAAGACTTGCTTTTGTTTCACTCAACATCATGAGATATAACGCACTAAAATGTGTATAATGCCGAGAACTCGGAAGATATATTTATATTTTCTCTCTTTCTAAATCCACCAATAAAAGGCAAGGGTGTAAAGGATTTAAAAGAAAAAAACCTGATTTTTGTACGGGGCATCTAGTCATGGAATAATATTATTTTAGGGTATTCATGTGTTTGTCAATTATTGATTCAAATTAAACTTTTATTAGTATATTTTAAAATTTTATATGATTGTTCTTTATTGTGTTTTTCGTATTTTCTCTCTCTTTCCCTATTTTCCCCATATGTTATTATATATCCCCAATATTATTTAACAATAATTATGGGTTCCACACACAAGATTATTATATATCTCTATAAATTATATAATAATAATGGTGTAATGCCCCATAATTGGCACGACCAAAACCAAACCTAAACACCCAAAATTCTCGATATTTTTTAACGTATTATATAACGGTTAATTAAATTTTCCTAAGGTTGTTGGGTTAGGTACACCCTCGATCCACGTTTAATTATGCCGGCGTTCCCCTATGAAAAAGGCCCTTCCGGATGTTTCCACGACTAGCCTAAATTTGTGACAGCCGTTTAGACGTTTTTACCATGTTATTTAATTTGACGGGCCTTTTAGCGTTTACATTTTTAACATTTTTTTGTTGTTTATAGCACGTAGTTGCATGTTTTGATGGCTGTGTATTTTTCCTTATTTTTACCTTGAAATCAATCGACGGTTGCATGTTTTGATGGTCGTTTATTTTTCATTTGCAGTAGTTTTACCTAGAAATCAATCAAAGCAATGGCGACGGGAGGCAACAAAATGGCGTTGAGAAGGGCGGGAGTCGCTAACATGGCTTTGTTTGGTGGCGCGCAAATTGTTTGACGAAATGTTTGTAAAGTTTTTATTTGAGATAAATATGGTTTCGTTGCCTAAGAGGGCACACCAACTGTTTGACAAAATGTATGTGGGTTTTTAGCTTAGCTAAATGCATGAAATAAATAATGTGATTTCATTGTCGGTCGTTGGTAGAAGGTGTTGTGGATTGATAATGTTATTGAACTGTAAATGGAATTGCCAGGCTGTAATTTAGTATAAAAATATGGTTTCATATTCTACCTATAAAATACAAATACTTGTAATAGATGTGCTTTCAAACTTTCAACATCTGCCCATACAATACGTGGTACTTTTATTCATGATGTTGGTAAATTTTTGATGATAGTTTGTAGAGAGCAATACAATTGTTAGCAATTAGAGTTTATATGAGAAAACAATGTCAATTCATGTGTTTTAAGTAATAAAATAATGTGAAACCTTGTTGCAGATGCAATAACCTAGGGAAGTGATATTAATTTAAAATTAAAATGAGGTATGCTTGCCTCACTTTCCCTCCGATTTTTTCAGTCTTCATGTTTGACAAGTTTGATCATCAAGTTGATTGTCCAAGGTTTGTTTTTCTAGGGGGATAAGGTACTCTTTTTTAGGGATTTTGATCTTTGCAATTGATAAGGTCATTAATTTGAATAACCATTTTTTGCAACTCTGACAGTAGGAAACACCTGCTGCTTACATTTTCTTGCACCAATGAAATAACTGAATTTATTTCCCTGGCTTCTCAAGATCAACTTCAACAGTGACAACTATAAGTGGATCCCTATTTATAGGCTCACTTGAAAGTGATATTAAGTGGAATTCCATCATTTCACATAAGAAATGTGTGATGGTGACGTTTACACGTGCGTTGTGAAGCTAAGCAAGGCTTCAGGAAACTTTATTTCTAAGTTCCTAACAAGAAACATTGGACAAGGAAGTTTTGGAACAATGTATGAAGGACGTCTCAAGGATGAAACTCATCTGGCATTGACTATGCCAAAAAGGTTCTAAACTTGCTAAACCACTTCTCCAAAATTGATTGAATGTAATTTGAACTACTTTGCATTGTTAATTTGGGCCTTAGAACTGTGCCTTGAGTAACTGCAAGGTAAAATAAAACAAAATTGAAATTCCTAACCAAAATTACATGAAAAATAGACTAGTATTTAATATTTATAATGCACAGAGGCTAATGGTAAAGGACTTCATCACGTAAACATCATATCCTTGTCCTAGGTATCTACCTAAAAACCATCATTTTCCTAGGGTTCTTAACATAAATCATGCAAGTCTTGATCCTCTGTTATTAGTTCTTTTGGTTCTCTGAATTTTTTTTACTTGGACAGACAATAGTATAGTTTCCTTTTGGAGGTCTTAATTGTCTTCAATCTTTGCCATCAACTTCCACAATCTGGTTGAGTCGCTTGCTTCCATGGTTTCCAACTATAACTCTTTCATTTGTCTCGGTGCTAATGACCTATGCTTTGGAGGGCATGTTAGAGTGAGAAACAAAGTGGGAAAAATTTAGAAAGGGTCATTGTAATGATCACAAAATGATTTTGTCACCTTAGCATCATTTTTTATAATTTACTCTGTATGGAAAGAGTGACTTCATCTTGGTATTGTCTTTCATAGCAATATATCCAGAGTTTTAAAACATGATTGATGAAAAAATATTCCTGAAGGGAAATTACATAACTCTCTATACAAACAATATAAGTATCCAACGAAATAATTTTAGATATTTACATCGAAAGGCATGTTTACAAGTAAAAAGCCCAAGGGCTCTGACAACATATTGTAATTGACACCATCCATGTGATAGACCATATAAACGATCATGTCAAGAATCGAGCCATGCACTACGATTCTTTCTATCTACTCGGGCCTCGCATGTACGAGATCGCTTCGTCAAAGGACATTACGGGATCGGCTATTCTGGTCATTAACGACATAGTGGTTGTTTTTGTTGTTGTCTTTTGGTTTCATTATCTTCTCTTTAATAAAAGAATGAAATTCGCTTAGATCTAAAAGAAACGATTCAAAAATAAATAACACTCATGCAGGCATAGCCGAGCCATCGTAAGCTTTATTAGACTTTAGCCCTGGTTCTGTCCCCCATAGAAATTCTACAAGAAGCTTCGATCTTTTGCCTAAAATTGCTCGCAGAAATGGCATGTATGAGATCAGTTTGTCAAAGGGCATTATGATCATCAACGGTGGTGCAGATGGTTTGTTTGTCTTTTTGCTTCCATTTTTTCCATTCAATAAAAGAACCTAATCGATTAGACCTAAAAGAAATGATTCAAAAGAAATAAACAAATAACACTCACATGCATAACCATGCGATCGTAAGCTTTATTCAAGTTTAACCACTAATTCTCTCCCACCTACGTGGAATTTCTACAAGAGGCTTTGATTTTCATCTATAATTGCTCGCAGAAAGATGGATAAGACTTTGACAACAAATGGAGCAAGGTGATATAACTTACGTGGCTAGACATGATTTCATATTGTATAGATTATCAGACAACAAATCACACAACCCAAATGAAGACTTTGCACTTAATTGGCTTTGATTTCTAATGCCAAGCCATAATCATTCAAGAGTATTTTCTATTGCTCAACAGGATTAGAAAGGTCAAAATCAAATTACAACCAATTAAGTTTTTGGACTGACATGAGTAATCTCGAAGAGAGTTTTTGTTTTATGTCTAGTTGTTCATATGATTTTGATCCATCCCCTAACCTATTGTACAATAACATCTTAGAGGAGACAATTTATCAAATATTTTGTTTGCCTCCTAGGTAGGACACAATTCACGATACAAGGAAGACAAAAGGAGAAAAAAAGAGGGGAAGAGAGAGATTGGGGCCAAGACCACACATTCACAAATATGGTTTAGATATTCCAAATATTAATTTATCTTAACCCATTTGTTTGAATACGATGGAAAATAGGAGAAAATGGATCCTGAGAATAATTTATAAAAATATTTGCAGGTTTTCAAAGAATTTAAAACTCTCAACTTGATGTCGATATCTTCAAGTGTGTCGCTATTGTCTTATTCAAGTGTCGACATTATCGACGCCGAAATAATGTTAAATCTTGTATAATATTAATACTCAACGTGGTGGGAAGTGCATAGAAACAGATGAGCCATGTCATGTAGGAAAAGGTTTTTGGATGGTGGTCGCTACGTTACATGATTTATTTCCATCTTTCTATTCATGTCTCTGCCTTATCTAACAAATTAAACATCGTCCAGTCAAAAACCTTGATGCCGTAAAAAAGTTACATAAAAAAATCTCAATTGGCCTATAAAATATTCTTATTACTCATATGTCCATCTTTTGGAGGGGCACAATTACCAATGATTGTTGATGCATCGCATGCTCTCATATAATTACTCAAGCTTAAAATTGAAAAGTAGGCATGTAATGTGCCACAAGAAGCAAGGAGTGTGATTCAGTTTCGAACTTGGAACCTTTTGAATTATCATAATTGTTCATTTCCAAGTTTCCATTCATGTCTTTGTCTTATCTAACAAACTAAATGCCGCTCAAAGAAAGCCTTGACATTGTACAAGAATAAAAACATAAAAAAGATAGTGATTGACAAAGATGGCAAGCGATTGTAGGAAACACATGTTTTTCATATATTCCTTGCAACATTTTACCCACCCTTCAACTACTCTTCCTTTACATACAACACACATGGTTTTGTTGAAATCATGAAGAAATCAGCTTGTTTCAATGGAGCCATGGATGATTGCATTGGTAGCATCCTGTCGGCATCGATGGCCATAACAACACTGTATCCTTTACATAACATGCTCTAGGAATCTTCACCGGAAGTCAAATCCACAGGAAGCCTTTGATGAAGCCATAAGTAAGTACTATTCAGGGCTCCAAAAAAAGAGAGGCTTCAACATATCCAAACATGAAACACAATAACATAGTTGCAAGTGTGTGGGAATTAGTGATAGGTTTTCCCATCATTATCCTCTGTGGGTCTTCAAATGGAATGAAAACACATCACTAATTTTGGAGGTTGTTGAGCAAGGATGGGCCCTTTATGAGGAGTCAAGACTACTATCACTCAACCAAAAACTGTTGTAAATACTACCCTCTATTTTGATAACACCTCCACTACTACTTTACTCAACACTTCTTGTATCCAAAGCGGTAGTGCCGTTCAAGGGGTATCAAATGTATTCATGTTTAATGCAAATAAAATTGGCCACAAAAGGCTACCACTCATGATATAAAATCTACAAATGTATGGAGGTCTTCATGTATACATGTTTAGTTCAGATCTCATGATATAAGATTTGCTAATGTATATGTACAAATTTGTAACAAATTTGAAATGTACACATAGAACCTTTCAATGTAATGTTTCATCTATATTCCTACACTTCCACTATCAATCACACCCCTTATCAACATGTTATCGACAATACAAAAAGAATTTTTCAACAAAAACCAACCAAACAACCGATGCAACCACCGTCTCAAACATGTTGCAACACCAACACAATTTCCCTAAATAATTATAGCCCACATCAACTAAAAACCAATTAACTATCCAAAGTGGTATCAAATATATTCATGTTTAGAGCAAAAAAAAGGGCTACAAAAGGCTTCCACTCATGATATAAAATTTGAAAATGTGCGGAAGTCTTCATGTATTCATATTTAGTTCAAATAAAATAGTCAGCAAAACGCTACCACTCATCATATAAGATTTCAAATGTATATGTACGAATTTATAACAAATTTGAAATGTAGAGATAGAACCTTTAAATGTAATGCTTTATCTATATTCCTACATTTACAAAATCAATCACATCCCTTATCAACATCAAGTACAAAAGTAATAACTATCCCTCTGAATCAAATAACATATACAATTGGGCGTTCACATTGCATTGTACACATGTGATTGTTAGTTTATTTCCTAATTTAATATTTTAAATTTCCCAAAGTATTCAACCCGATGCACCCATGCTAAAACACTTATTTATTTAACCACTATCTAAAGGGTCACATTAAAGTCAAAACCTATCATGGCCGATAAATTAATCTAATGCACCTAAAAAAATTAATTCACCCCATGACCCTTAGTTTTTCTCCCTGGGCATCCCATTAATCTATTTTACCCCATTCCCATTTAAAAACATATTCCCACAAGTTTAAAGTTATGAGGACTTAATATCCACCCTTGGATCAAAAGAATCTAAGCCCTAAATTTACTTAAGGAACTTTTATAACTTTTGTTTTTTGTTTATTCTCCTTTTCATTTACACAGGTAGGGTTTGGGAGAAGGATGGAGGAGAAGGAATAATCCTTGGAGAAATTTGGTGCTTCTTCTCATGGAGGAAGGGATTTCCCCTATTTGATAATTTTGGGGTTATTTTTCCATTTAGGGTTTTTTTTTATTATTATTTTGTTTTCAAATAACTAGAAATTTTCTGGTTATACATATACATATACATATACATACACACACACACACCCACACCCACACACCTATTTATTTTAAAATAAACAATTTCATACAGGTGAATAAAAGCCGACCCCTGAGAAATAATGATGACCCAGTTAAATGGTGGCCACGGGGAAGAAGTGATGGCATATTTCTATGGGGAAGGGATGCCACATAGGTTACGGTGGGGTCTCGCGAGGGGGAGGTAGACGAGGGAGGCAGTATAACCGCATAGAGGAAGGAAGGGGAAGGGAGTGGTGTGGTTACAACCACACCAGTTTACATGATGCAGGGGGAGCGGTTGGGGCGGGCCATAGCCTTTGTCTCCCCCTCCCAAACCCCTCTATTTTTTAAAAATTATATCCTACAAAAACAATTCAGTTTATACCGATTCACTTAACTTGCTTTGCTCACACTATTTGAATAAGTTTATTTTGTTTATATGAGATTTTTGAAAGTGTACACACACACACACACACACACACACACACACACACACACACACACACACACACACACACACACACACACACACACACACGTAGAGAAATATTTTCAAAGCTCCAATAAGTGAGTGTATAAAACCTTATTATTCTTGGAGCTGTGAAAATATTTCTCTACGTGTGTGTGTGTGTGTGTGTGTATATATATATATATATATATGTATAATTTTTTTTTCGTTAAGTCTGTTTTGAATATCTAACAAAGATGAATAACATGGAAATCATTATGAAAACTAATCTTAATAAAACTCCGTTCTTATTTACTCTTAAAAATAGAACAATGGTATACTAATTTTCAAGAGCAAGAGAGATTAAAATCATTCTCACTTTTGAGCACAAGATGCAAAGATTTATCCTAAGAGAAAACTTTCACATATAACTCTGTTGATCTTTCATGTCACTAAATATCTTGAAAGTATAGATAAGAGATTTAGATGAAATTTACAACATGTTTACTATGAACCTATTCTCCAAGTTTTAATATAATAAGAGCAATAATTGTGGCAAAATAATATTTTTAATACAATATAAAAACTCCACTATCTCCTTAAATTTTAATACTAAAGCATGCTTAGAAATGCCACAACAATTCTATTTATTTTTTCACAACTCATACAAGATTGGTATGTCATTGATAAACAAAATGGACATATAAATGAAACTCTTTCCTTATAATGCAACAAATTAGTCATAAGAAATATGGATAACATATTTATTTAAAATTCATCATTCAAACTTCGTTACAATACAAATGTGATAAAAATATCCCAATCCAGTTATCCAAGCCTAACAATACCCTTCTCGGGTAAGTGCCTCAATTTGGGGGCCAAAAAGGGGTCTTAAGTGGACATTTTTTCATTTGAAAAAAAAAATCTTCAATTTGTATGAGTTATTTGAAATAGTTACACCCAAAATTGGAAGATGTTCGAAGAACATCAATCGTACCATTTTGAGTCTAGTTTCTAAACTACTAAATTTTATTGAAAACAATTAAGTTTAAGTGGGTCAAATAACTAAAATACCAACACGTGCTCTTTTTTTTGTTAAAAAACATAATAGAGTGACTTTCATGTGCCCCACCATTTTTTGAGCACCATTTAGTATTTTTGAAAACCCTTTGGTAGAAAGATAGCTAGGAGCATCTAGTTTAGGATCCATTTTTTTAAAGAATTTTTAGCGAGTATTTTTTTATGATTTTTCTAGTACAAAAATTTTAAATTTTGAAAAATAACGGAGCTCGACCATGCGCCCTACTAACTACCTCAAAAATATCAAAAATTAGATTTTTTTTTGAATATGTATAGAATTAGGCCTAGTTTGGGCTAATATATATATTTTTTTCAATTTTGATGAGCAAAAAAAAATACACAATGAAATATAGATGTGTTTAAACTTCAAAAAATAGCTACAAAAAGACATAGTTAGAAAATAAATAATATGAAAACCTTATATTAGTCAGAAAATTTGAAAAATTATATTTTTAGAAAGAAGAAAGTTTCTACACGTCGTAGTCATATTTTTATTAAACAAATTGATCATTTTAATTTGATTTATTATGGCAGAAGTGACATTTTAGCATTTTTCTTCAAAAACACATTGTTTGTTGTGTTTGTGCAGTCCATGCCTTAGGCTTGGGGATCCAAACCGGATCCAAGCCTTGAAACAAGTCTTGGAAAAGGGGAGCAACATAATGCGTACGCGTTATAACACATACACGTTATGATCTTTACATATAAATTATGCCCCCAACATTGTTTTTCACCTCTTTCATGGGATTTATATCCTCTTTCTATCTGGTTTATGATTCCTGTACATTCTTTACGAATTTTGAGTAGTTCATCTTGTCCCCTACCCCACTATATATATTTTTGCAATCATGGGCGACAAAATACAATGTAAAAACAAGAAGAAATTTGAAAACAAGACACTAGAGCAATTGGAAGAGATGAGAATAAAGAAAGTGAAGAGGATGCAAAAACTTTGTGTAGGGAAAGGTACATCTACTATATCAAATGTACCTAATGTTTTAGAAAATGAGGATGAAATACATAATGAAAATGTAGAGAATAATGATTTTTTAATGAATATTGATATTGAATTAAATGATAATGTTGGTATGGATGAAGAAATTGATATGAATCCAAATGTTGAACCTTTACCTAAGAATCCAAATGTTGAACCTTTACTTGAGAATCTAAATGTTAATCCTGAAATTTGTATGGAAAAATTGAATGAAGAAAGTAACATTGTTAATGAATCTTCACCTCTAAGAACACCTCCTTCCATTTTGCGAAGAAAACCAATTCACTTAATTGAAATTGATGAAAACATTATAAAACCAATGCCTAACAAAATGTCTGAAAGAAATGCGAGAAGAAAAGCTAGGGGAATTTGGGATAATTACTTTGAGAATTTAAATGACACACAAAAATATGTCAATTATTTTTTACATTGATGAAATTAATTAAGATGAGACCTATATGAAGACCCCAGGGTTAAAAAATCTAATGTTCTTTGATCGAAATGCATCAATTGTTGAAAATATACATAAATAATACCAAACTGTAGGTGTCAACAGACACACCAAAGATAGTAATGCTACACGATATGCACTTACTAATTATATAGTAAGTGATAAAATAGTTAATAAACACTTGATTAGAAAAACAAGTAGAGCTTTGAAGCTAAACATAAAAACACTAGCGAAAAAATAGGGAGACACAAAAGTCTTGAGTCAGTCAATAACACCGACTATTGGGAATTCTCTAAGACTCCCACGGAAAGACAAGAATACATATGATATTCTAAAAGAATTACTTGTAAAGTATTGGAATGAGAACACAAGGGTGTCACCAAATAGAAGAGATACAGTAAAAAGAAGAATAGGTTCTCGTAATCGTGAATCGTGTGCAAAACATTTCTTGGATATGACTCAAACACAATTGTTCTCTAAGTTTAAGAATGAAAATCCACAAATTAACATTAGCCAAAGATTCTTTGAAATGAACAAACCCTTTTATGTGAAAATCAATCACTCACGTACCACTTGTTGTTGTAGGCATCATGTTGAATTTTCAATGCATTATGTTGTTTTTGTTAAATACATTGTGTTTTGCATATTGACATCATGTTGTAGGAGTGTGGATTAAATGTCCCACCAAAATCTGCAAGGGAATTTATTCCTACGATATTTTGTGAAAAATCAACTGGATATTTTTTATAACAAAACATGTTTGGATGGAACGTGCAACGTATGTGGTGGCTTGCCAAAATTGAAAAGTTGTATCCATGAGGAGAGTACACATTCAATAGGAAAATAATTAGTTAGTTTCAACAAATATAAATTAGTGGCATATCAATTAAAAGATGGAAAATAATCTAAGAGGTGTGAGCTTGTTACAAAAAAATTACTTGTATCGATCGTAATATATGGTCAAATTCAGAGAGGAAATTGTTTATGAGTATGCAAGACACACACATAGAGCTCGATGGTTGGATGAACAATTCAAGTTAAGAAAGGACACATTCCCACTTGGTACTATTGTTTTAGTATTTGAATTCACAGATAATTACACATTATAGCCACAAATGTAGGTTTAATCTCAATACTATAACTCAATATAAGTTTTATTTTCAGGTGCATAGAGCATTCATGCACTCTCCAGAAGAAAGCACATAAAAAGATTGAAAAATATTAAGAGAGTATCATTTATACATCATGATGATTGGAAACATTCTATAGAATATGTGCAATGGTGTTTCAGGTGTTTTTTACGTGAACTTGAATGAGAGAAACATTTTTTCAATCAACATTACATTTGGTTGGACAACTACACATCACAATTCAAGAATGCACATATGTTTTATTGGACAAGTAGGATGCACAAAGAAATAGGTGTACAACATATTTGGAGTTTTACAGAGGCATGACATGGGAAAAGAGAGCATGATGGTGCATGAACATGTGTGAAAAGAGCATTTATAAGAGAAGAGTTAAAGTTCAAGGATGGTGCTAAATCTATAGGTGCAAAAAGCATTGTTGATTGGTGTGTTAAGGACATGGGACATGAATCTCAAGAGAGTTCAATGGTTCGTATATATTTTTAGTTGATAGAGGAACAACATTTGGCAAGCTATGAAGATTTTATGACAATTGTAGGATTAAGTGATATGCACTCATTCTGTACTTCAAATGTAAGTTCTTAGACTATTTATAATAGGTGCATGGCATTTTTGTATATCATGCATTGATTTTGAGTGGAATGAATGTGATTCACAACAATGGGTGGATGAATGGACTTGTAGACCTCTAATTCCACTTGACACATATCAAGTTCCATGAGCATTACAACTTGCAAAGTGTCTTCAGATCATATGAAAACATCACTTGACTTTGACCAAGTCTCTGATTTAGTGCAACAAGGTACATATGTATGTCATGTTTTAGATTTATAAATTATTAAATGATCAACTCTTAATGTATTTTAAATTTGAATTGAGTTTTAATTTGTGATGTAGGGCACATTTTTATAGTTATTGTGACATAATTTAACGAAGAGGGAATAGACTACTTCTTGTCTCGTTGTGTAGAGGGGATTTTCTTTTTGACTTCCACAGTCATTGATGGTGAAGGCCTTGAGTATCCCATTAGGTCAGTGGTAGTCACTGGAACTTGGCTTTGACGATATCCTATAAAAAAATAAAATACTTGGTTTTTTGAAGACTATGAAGTACACATGAAAGATACTTCATTATTCATATTTGGTTCTTGCAACAAATATTCAATTGATAAAATATCGAGGTGGGCCATTAAACAAGAATATGTGGAAGGTTCGTGAATGGATCATGAAGCAATTTTCTCTTATCAAGAGTAGAGTTGATCCTTGCAGTTCATTGAAATGAATTTGCAAAGGTATGTTCTTCATGAATTTAATTTGAATATTTACTTTAATGATTTTGTTTAAATTTTGTAGGATTTAAAATTCTATTTAATTGCTTACTAACATGTTTATGTAGGTTAGTGGTGCCAAAAAAGCTTCCACCTTCACGTGGTTGACACTGTTAGTAGAGAATTTATTATTCTCAAAGCCAAGAGAAGCTAAGGGAAATTAAATATTAGAAAGGAACAATAAACAAAAATTCTCATTTCACCACCTATATTGTAAAAATATCTTATTAAAATTCTCATTTCACCACCTATATTGTATGAACCACCTATATTATTCATGTGGTTGGCAATGGAAAACCTTAGATTGACTTAGATTGGACTATTTGACACTTTTTCAAATAATGGGACAACGAGAGGACTGAATCGAGACGAAGAAAACTGATATGCAATTTTGTAGAGGGTACCAAATGGAGGTGTAGGATTTGACGAGACATTTCTAGGTGCCACGGAGTTCGAGAAATCACCCGGCAAACTTATATTATTTTTTGGACTCAGGGATCTTAAGGGACTACACCCAGAAAAAGTATCTCGGAAGCATTGGGAACGTAGGAAACTAAAACAACATCTCCCGAGTGTTTACTAGGCCATCCCGACCCATGTGCATAGTTGGTTTGGTCCCATGAGCTTCCGTTTTCAAAATATAGCATCAGACAACATTACACTGACTCAAAATGCACTATTCGGTGCTTTTGCAAACCATAGGAAAGCGAGAGGACCGAATAGATATTGAGAAAACTGAGATGAAATTTTGTATAGGGTATCGACATGGAGGTGTAGGATCTAATGAGACCTTTCTAGGTGTCGTAGAGTCTGAGAAATCACCCGTCGAAGTTATAGCATTTTTTGATCTCAGGGATCTTAAGGGACTACGCCAGACGAAGTAGCCTAGAAGAAATGACACCATCTGGAACCTAAACGTATCATCCAAAAGCATTTATCTAGCTACCCAATGTGTTGGCATAGTTAGTTCGGTGCCAAGAGATTCTGTTTGCAAAATATTGCATTAGAAACAACCTTGGGTGACTAACAAAGTACAATATTTTACACTATTGCAAACAATAGGAAAACGTGAGAACCGAATGCAGATGGAGAAAACCAAGACAATATTTTGTATAGGTTCCCAATAAAGAGGTTTAGGATCTGACGATACCTTTCTAGGTTCCATGGAGTCTGAGATATCACCCATTGAAGTTATAACCTTTTTTGGTCTCAGGGCTCTTAAGGGACTACACCCGTACAAAGTATCCCGGAAGCAATGAAACCATTTGGCATCAAAATGACACCCCAAGTGTTTACAGGCCATCATGACATGTTGGCACACAATGGTTTGGTCCCACGAGCTTCCATTTGTAAAATATAGCATCAGACAACCTTACACTGACTCAAATTGCACTATTTGGCACAGTTACAAACAATAACACAATGAGAGAAAAAAATGGAGATGGAGAAAACTGAGACACAATTTTGTAGAGGGTACCAACATGAAGGTGTAGGATCTAACAAGAACTCTCCAAGTGCCACGGAGATAGAGATATCACCTGTCGAATTTATAGCCTTTTTGGTCTCAGGGCTCTTAAGGGACTATGCCGGAAGAAACGACACCATCCGGAACTGAAACAAAACATCCACTAACTTCAGATCTCGGTGCAAGATTGTAATTTCCATGTTGCCTGAGGCCTTGAAATATTTTAGTGGTAATGACCCTCCTATTTCTCTCCCTCAACTTTTTCCTTTCTCTCTCCATCACACTCAGCTTCACCATTCTTTCTTTACACCCATGCACACTGCTTTCAATTTAAATATAAGATATGTATTTACAATAAAAATATAGAACATGATCTGTTAACAAAATAAAAAAGGACAATGACTGTGCAACATTACGAATAAAAGAGTTCATACAGGTATTATGGTTGGATGAGGGTTGAATCTCGAGGATCATATTCATATTCAGTGTATCACCGTCGAAGAGCATTGTTCCCCTATCAAATCATTTATTCATTATGACATGGAAGATGGGAAAAAAATGAAAGCTGGAGGATTAGATTTCATGGGTAATTAGTACTAAGTATCAACAAGAATAATATGGCTTCGACTTCATATTAACGCAATCACTTTACCTTAAAAATTAAAACTTTTTACACTACTTTTAACAACAGGGGAATGACTAAGAACACACAGAGGGTTATTAATCACCTAGTAAATATTTATTGTTTAGTTCTGAATGGGATTCAGCTAGCCTATGGCTTAGTGAGCTTCCATTCATTAATAGTTTTGAATGGAATCCAAGTAACAGTGTCTCCCTGTAACCAAGGAAATTGAACCTAGAAATCATCTCAAATCACGCAAGTCCAAGTCATGTTCCTAGTAATATTTCTATTTCTAGTTCTATTCATGGTCATGGTCTTCGAATATAGAAGTTTCAGGAAAGGAATCCACACTTGAAGAATTATTCCCATTTAGATTGTTGGCAATGCCAATGGCAATGGCAATTCTATAGAATTCGGTTGGTGGAAGGTGGGGTTGTGCCCTTATTGGTTTTTTCTCATGGTGTCATAGGCAGCTTTTCTGGTATTATGGAGAGAACTCCCCATACTTGTGTGATAAGTTTAAAATCTCCCTTAGCTCTTAGGAACTTGTTTTTATCAATGCAATAACAAGACTAGTTTTAGCGGGTATTAACGAAAAAAAAAAACAAATTTGACTAGAATTACTTACGAAATGCATTCCTTCACTTCGAGCTTATCTTTATAAATGTAATTCGGCTTTCCAAGTTCTCCATATTTTCCAAATTTGGGGTGAATTGACATTCTGGACCTCTAAAAGTGTGAAGAAAATGGCGAGTTCATTTCCCCAACCTTTCTTGAAGTGAATTTAAACGAAATGAAATTTGGAATTTGGAGGTGGCACATGGTAGACATTGATTGTCCTACCACCAATTTACTTATTGATGATTAATTTTTATTAGTTGGATTTATTTGCCATTATTATGATAAGTATGTTTTTGAGATTGCCAAATCACCGTCAAGTTTATTCATGAGAATACAATTATTATTATGGAATAGTGGAGGAAACTCCTTAAATCCTATCATAATTAAGAATACCTCTCCTATGAAGACGAACAAAGATTAATTCCCTCGGCTCCTGGGAATTAGTTAGGTATATGAAGTAAAGAAGAGGCAAAGAACCTTGTGTATAGAAGAATGATGATAATTACAAAAAGTGGCATAAAATTTCATTGGAGTTGAGTTAGTACTTGAAATTTGACATAAACCTTAATGAGGATAATGGGTGCCTAAAATGATTACCAGTTAGGTATGAAAGCTTGTGGTTTGCAAATGTGTCAGAATTTGTCCTTTTCAGGGCTACAAGGACTAGTGAGGGTCAAAAAGGAAAATGATGAAAGATGGATTTGTGAAACTAATTTGATGGTTTGAGAAAGTTTAAATAGGGTTGTTAAGCATGTTTAAAGATTTTTTCAGTCATGGTTCGAGTTCTATTGATTTTTGGCATATTGAGCTAGTATTTGCAAAGTGTGAACTATTGAGTTAGTGCTTCAAGAGCAAAAAGTGAAAAGGTGAGCTCTAAGGAGTTGTAGAAGGAGTTGGAGTCTGATATTTTGGGAGCACCTTAGGGATGGAAAAATTGAACTAATGAAGCTTGTAATACTTTTTGGGTATCCTTAGATCCTTCTATCCATGCTTGTTACAAAAAACATTGTCTTAAGGGGCATAGTTGATAATTTTGGTAAGATGAACAACAATGGTGTTTGGAGCCTTATGAATCAAGTTAGTGATGGTCCTAATGATTGTATGAGGTGTTTTAACATAGGAGAAGACTTAGAAGCATTGAAGAAGGTAGTAGGTGCATGATAAGATAGGAACTAGTACAAAGAGACCAAGAGCAAGAAGAAGCGCAAGTAAGGTAAATACACATATACACATTGATAAATTGAATGAATAATTACTCAGATTAGATAAATATTTATACATGTTATATAAATATTTATTTCCAAAGTTTCATGCATATTATACATTGAAAATGCTCTAGTATACAACACCAATAAATGAAAAAACATCCATAATGTCTTATATTGTCAAGTGCACATCATATTAGTTTCATACAAAAATAATCTCAGAAATGTAAGGTCTCATACAAAAATATCAAGTTCCAAATAGTATTAATGTGCACAATAAATATAAAAATGTGAATAGGTCATATAATATCAAGTGAATGCCATATAGGCGTATATACAATGTCAAACGTGCATACAATGCCATACACATAGGTATAGAAAAATGTCATAAGAACTATATATATATCCTAATCATCAAAATCTATCCCTCTCTTGGCCTTGCTTGAAGAAGGACC
Source organism: Taxus wallichiana var. yunnanensis (assembly GCA_018340775.1). Taxonomy (NCBI): domain Eukaryota; kingdom Viridiplantae; phylum Streptophyta; class Pinopsida; order Cupressales; family Taxaceae; genus Taxus; species Taxus wallichiana. The sequence goes on along the minus strand of CM031239.1, from coordinate 390,491,867 downwards.
TCCCTTAGACGTAGATGGAGATCTATGAGATGACTTGGGATCCCCATGGCCATACTACGAGTCCTCTTCCGCTCTAAACTCACTTATAGTCAAACTTGTAAATGCAAACATTTTTTTGTCAAAACTTAATATATAATTTTTTCAACATGTATAAGACCATGCTAATGAAACTATTTACATTTACACACACTTACCGCAATCTCTCGGTCACACTAAATTTGCATCTCATGCTCATATGAGTCATCGAGAGCTACTGGATCACGAATGGGGGTATCAAAATGATGAGCTTGAGGAGTCCATGCCCTTAAAGTAAAAATAAAAGGGGTTAAACCCTACATACACATAAGATTACAAAATCAAACATCAAAATTTTCTTATAAAACTATATTAAAAATATATTTTTGAATGCGAGATCTAAAATTTACGCTAACTAAGTACATCTATGTGTAATAACAATATTTTAACTAATTTTATCAATATACAACTATTATTATCTTGCACCACTTTGTGAATCATATGAACAGGTATGCTACTTATCGCACATGTAACTCCTACGTATACACAATGTAGTCACATTGATAATGTACATGATGCTACATTGAAGGAAATTATTAAAATAATTTAACATAATATGAATTACACAAGCTATTTAACAAAAATACATATATTTTATACCTCAGTGAGTTACTACGCAGATGAAATTGAAATGCGGCAACAAATTTCCTATTTCTTGCAGAGATGGTGGTGTGTCTAGTGAGGTCATAAACTTTATCAAAAATATGTCACGTCAAGTTAGTTGAGCATATATAATATATATACAAGAACATACATATATAGACATATATTTGAGTTCAAAAGTTATATATATTTTCGTACGTGAAAATTTTACACAATTAACATTCTAAATTACCTCTATGAATGTTTTGCGTATACATGGTGCTCACAACCTGTGGTTGGGATGATGACGTCCCTCCCATGTGTTATAATATTAATGCATACATGTACATATGTATGTGTAAGTTAATAAATTTGACCAAGTTCAAATACAATTATTTTAAAAATTTAACATATATAAGTAAATCAAGTACTCATATCTTTTTGTAACATGTAATAAAAAATAAAAAATACCTGTGAAGGTGTCATGGATGTCTAGAAATCCAAATGTATCACTCAAAAAGGTGTCAGACATAGCCACATTCTCATGTGTACCACCAACGACAACTCCACCAACACCAGCATGCATGAACGTATCATCCTCATCGGGTCCCAAGCATATGCTACCACATGATGTGCAAAGATGTGGCCTCATGCTAGTACTACCTGGAGGAATACTCTATCTATCTCCATGAACATTTGTATCAAAAATCTCCCTCGTATGTCAGACAAGGGTATTAGAGATCCCCAAGAAGCACATGCAATGTATCAATCTCTACTGTCTCCTTCACTACTGCAGGGACAGTCTCAGGATGAGGGGGATTTTGTGTGGGGACTCTACCATGCTGAATAGGTGCACATTGTACACCTATTCTATCTTGTGTAGATCCTTTTCCTCGGCCCTAAAACTCACGAAAATCAAAATAGTTTGGGATCTCATTGAGGATAAACTCATAATAGAGTTTCCTCAAAAAATACAGTGGAACCTCATTGTTATTACAAGGTGGAATATCAAACACCATCCACCATCGGTCCCAAAAATTATTCTTTATTGGATCATTATCATACCAGTGGATTGGGAACCATTTGCATGACAACTGAACAGGAAAATTAGTTCTAGGGTCAATGAATAATGCACATATGCGGTCTTTTGTAATTTGTTTTTTCTTTACATTTGTATATGATAATTTGTTGGCGTAGAATGCCCTACAATGCTCTCTATAAGATGTCCAACGATCAATTTGACTCATTTTCGCGTCAACCTAAGTCAATATTACCTCCAATGTGTTTGATAGTGAGAGATGGTGGGGGTTTGTAGAATGGGAATCCCTCATTGTTTTAATTAATTCCTCAATTTCAATTTTATTTTCCACTATATGGGCTGCTAAATCCTCCTGACTACTTGGGGATGTGCAAAATTATAGGAGGGATAGGAGGGTTCACAGGATTTACAGGGTTTTGTTGTGGTTGTGGTGCAACTGTAACAATAAAAACCATGTTTTTAATTAAAATCTACAATAAATTTACCAAATTTCAATGCAATTCAAAGAAAAACAATTTTCCTTACCTCTTCTCGCTCTTCTCCATGGTGCCATTGTTGATTCCAATCTTCACAATGATATGCAGATGATCTTGGGAGCCGATTAGTTGTTGAAATAGAACCGTGACTATAGGGTTTTTCTCTCAAACTCACGTTTGGGGAAATGAAAATGATAAGGGCTCGGGTTTTTTTGTTTATAGATTCACAAAACACGTACATTTTATAATGCATATGCATCATAGGTTTGGGTATTACCAAACCAAGAAAACATAACGCGTACATGTTATATCAAAACACATACGTATTTTCCTTATTTTCACTTTTGTGTCCACTTTTTGGCCCCCAGTTGTTGCAATTACCCTCTCTATAGATGCAAACATACCCATAAATTCCATTAACCAATGTTTACAAATGTGTTAAAAACAAGGATAGGAGTTTAAGAAAACAAGAAGGAATCAAGATTATAATATGCTAATATTCCTTCTCAAGAGAGAGGATAACATGACTCAACATTTCAAGTGCAAGATGCAAAATTCATCCCAAGATAGGAGACAACTTAACAATAGTTACAACATCATTACAAAAGCATATTAAAATGCAAGAGGATAAGCCTCCCAAAATGGGGAACAACATGTCAAAATTTCCAACTTTTCTTCTCCAAACTCTAAGCCAAATCTACAAATTTCCACTCCAAGATGGTCTTCAATACAAAAAGAATAGGGGTTCGGTTTGCTCCCAAAAAAATGGCATCATCACATGCCATCTCCAAAGACGGAGGACATGCTAGCCTCCCTCCAAGTTGATGGGAGAGAGAGAGAAAGCAAGCTTTGAAGAATGAACAAGTAAAATGGGACAAGGGTGAAAATCACACACACACACACACACACACAAAATTTTCACACACAACAACCAAATGAACAACAATTATCACATGAGGAAAAACTCCATGTTTTCCTCCTAGGGAAGAGTGGCAAGGAGCTTATAAGAATCCAAAATGTGAACCAACCATAGGATCACTATACTAATCTTCAATATGCCCTCCTTATCTCTCCATTCAAAAATACCCTCCTTATCACTCCATCCCAAACACAAGCCTCCTCCTTGGAAGGATTTTCAAACCATACATGGTTTCCTTTCCAAGGATGGATAAGGAGGTTCAAACCATATGAAAAATCCTTCTCCACATCAAACCATATGAGGGGAGGAATAAAAATGAAGATCATCATGGCTTGCCCATCAAGCCATGTGGTGTAAGAGGGAACATTCCTCCCTCTTCCCCATACAATTCCAAAAATCCACCTCAAAAGTAGGATGAATTGGTGTTGATGTAATTTCTCGTTCATAATGAAGTTAATGCACTAGCTACTAAAGAAGCTTCACAACTCATAAATACTGGAGGGGTTATGTTACCTCGAGATGTGATACGGGTGTTAGATGGTGATTCTTACTACTAAAAACTTGATATACCTATAAATAAGATTGAAAACATTTTTTGATTAGATGATTTATATGGGGGTTTCCCAACAAAGCAGACTCAAGAAGCATTTACTTCCTCGGTGGATGTCAACTCCCATTGTTAAACAAAAGGCGATGTAAAAAGGAAATGTATTATGATGATATGAAGATCGAGAGAATAGAAAATCTGAAAAACTTTATTGATTAATTTAGATATAAATTTTATTAAAACAACTAAAAAAAAAATGTACCTGGTTTGGGTCGACGGCAACCCAGACTATGTAGAGGGAAGGTCAATGGTGACATGGGAGACTAGATCGGGAGGATAAGAAAAATATGCAGATCGAGCGGGATTTGAATGCATTCTGGAAGCTGCACAAGTCTAGAGATCAAGTCAACCTGCAAAGGATATATGAAGGAATAAAAAAACCGGAAAAATAGGAAACATGGATTAAAGAGAGGGATTGAGACTAGGAACTTGGTTAACGGTGACTGGGTGTAAAAAGGTTGATTTTCTGTGCGAGAGAGAGGCTGGATGAAATTTTTAGAAAATCGAAAGAAGTGAGGATGGCTTTGGAGCAGAAAGCAAGGAATGCGAGGTTGAGTCAACAAAGTGACCTAGAAGGGTCGAAGGATACTTTGATAAAGAATGATATGGCTAAGGAAAGGCAAGTGGATAAGCAACCTACACGTATATATTTGCAGAAAGAAGTTGATGATGAAGTTACGAGCTCTATTGCTAATGTTCTAAACCTGTAAAAGGTTAAATATGAGAAATACCAAGATAATATAATAAAATTGATTAAAGCAATGTAAAATGACGACAATCTCACAAAAATACTGACCGTGATTGGTGCTTGGATGTTGCAAGGAGGTGTGGGAGGTTTGCAATGGCTTCTGGATTGTTTAGGCATGAAGGATTTTCTATAGGATGTGAGAAAATCTTCCGATTCACATGAATTTAATGAGGAAAAGAAAGAAAGCTCATAGCTTTATAGGGTCGATAATGGTAGGCTAGGTCACCACCAATTGCAGGGAAAGTTTCCTCAATGGGAATATTTCCCTATTTTTGGCGTGGTTTCTTATCTTATTGGAGTTGGTGAATGCTTTAAAGCATTAGGCAGGAAGGGGTTGTTTAGGGATGAGGTGTATGTGAGTTGGTAGTGGAAATAGGTTGGAAAAAGCGTAGGGAAAAGGCATAGGTGTAGATTTTAGAATAAAAGCATTCCAAAATGGAAAGTTGGTTAAGGCATGATTAGTTAATTAATTAATTAATTGATTGATGTTGATTAAATAGGACTTAATGGTGATGGGTATTTAGTTAAATAACAGATAAGTTAATTAAGAGGGCATTTAATTAAATAAGGGGGATGAATAGAATAAAATATGCACACATAGGCGATGAGGGTATAGATACCAAATTTAGGTGTCTACATTTTCCCCTTTTTGTTGAGTGGTTTGGGCTAAAAAGACGTGAGACAAAAACGATAAGAGTTGGATAAGGATAAAAAGAATTGATGATGAGCTCCCCTCAAATGGGGGATCGATGATGTCAAGGGAAATTGATGATGCGTTTGAAAAGATAGATGAAAAAGGGTAGGTGGGTGAAAAAGGATGGGTAAAATGATTACCAAGGAAAGATGCCCTAGGAAAAAGGATTCACAATAATGATGGAAAACTATGGTGGTGACTCCAATATCACATTGGTAGGGGATAATTATGGTCTCAACAGAGATAGAAAACAATTTTCTATGGACCAGTGAGTGGGTAAAGATCATTGCAGTATGGATGCAGGATGGGATGACCAACGAGTCATAGGCAAGTCATCAAAGTATGTGCAACTAAATGTGAAAGGTATGTGAAATCCTTCGTACACGAGGAATCAAATGAATAGGTATGCGTCCATAAGGGATGAGGATAAATGATATGGTGCCCAATGGGACATGAAAAATAGTTGGGAAGGAAAAATTAAAAATAGAATGATGAAGTAATATGCTCGAAGGGGGAAGGTATGGCCAAGAAAGCATAAATGAAATATACCCCAAGTGGGGAAAGGTATGGCCTCAAAGGTGAAGTAGGGAAATGAATGATTAAGTAAAATGCCCCAAGGGAAATAAGTATGGCCACAAATGTGGAATTTGAGATAAAATTGTTGAATTAAATTTTGAAACGCAAAGGATGTGAAATATTGAAGTCAAATGACCTAAATAAGGAATATAGATGGCCACAAAAGTGAAATTACGATGCGAGAGATTGGATCAGATTAGATAAGATAAAACTTAACGATTACAACCTATAGTTATGAAGGACTCCACATCATATCAAGGAATGTGCGAGGAAAGTATGCCTCCAACCGCATTGGAGGTAAACAAGAGGAGGATCTAGGTAACACAAGGCACATGCGACCAAAACAGATGTTAGCAAATAACCAATGATAGTTAGTCATTTCACAGATCATAAGGAAGTAATGGATGAGATGATCTCATAAACCTAATGTTGACATGACAAAAGGGGTTTGAGATGTAACTTGTATAGAGGAAAGAGGGTTCTCCAAAAGTGGTGTTCCTAAACTATGCCCCAACTCTAGGAAGGGGAAAGAGAAAGCTGATCAATGTAGGAAGATTTCTTAGGATGCTGATAAAATGGAAGGTTGATTAATGTGGGAAGCCTTCAAATTCCATAAGGAGTAGCCATCCTTTAAGGGTATGGTCTACTTTATACAAAATAGATGGAAAGAATAATGCATGATAGCCATCCTTCGAGGGATCGATCTATTTATTCAATTTCAATTTTGATTTCATGATTTTGATTTTTTTCTTTTCTTTTACATGAACAACTATCCTTTGAGGGATCACTTTATTTTGATAATTTTGATCTTTGATTCAAGCATCCATGAATTTTGATTTTATATGGGGAGAGATGTGACTAGGTAAGTAAACCACTTAGTAGGAGATAATAATGTACAGAGACACCCCTGGACCCTTTGCATGGTTCCAATAGGTGAATGAGAGGGTGATGGATGTAATGATCATGGGGTTCCCACCAAAGGGGATAACCTATCCATAAGGAATATGCTACGGGCAAAGCCGTGGTGCCCATATTTAAGGTCACATCTAGGAAGTGACAAAAGACCACATAATTCCAAATCATCACGATGAGATATGGAAGGGGTTGAGATGGAGGAATGATCTGAAGACATGACTAAGGGCACATTGGTAAATGTGCTAACAATAGAATGGTTGCAAGTGTAATGTGTTAAGCAGTTCCACTTCCATTTTACCATCAAGGGAGGCCAGACGATAGGCTCCCGACCCATACTTGTGCGTAATAATGTATGGTATGATCTAGTTAGGGGAAAACTTTCCACGTTGGCTCCTTTTTAGAGTAGTGACATTATGATTTTCTTTGAGAATGAGGTCGCTGAAATTAAATTCACATTCCTTAAGGTGTTTATTGTAAGCATGTTTAATGCACTCTTGATAAACATGATGGTGTTCAAGAGTGAGAAGGTGGCGCTCATATAGTATCTCGATTTGTGCTAGATGAGTTTGGCGGTAGTCTTCATCAGAGATGAATTTGCAAAGGGACACATGCAAGGACTGAATTTGAACTCCAAGAGGAAGGATGGATTCTGAACCGTAAACAAGAGAAAAAGGTGTAGCCCTAGTAGAGGTATGCATGCTAGTAAAATAGGCCTAAAGGGAAAAGGGAGGTGGAGATGCCAATTACGACCTGCTTGATCAACGATTTTAGAAAGAATGTTTGTAAGGGTTTTATTGGTAGCTTTAGCTTGGCCATTATCTTGGGGATAATATAGGGAAGAGAATTTGAGTTGGAAGTTGAATGCGCTACAAATTTTCTTGAGATATTTGTTTTTAAAGGACTTTTTGTTGTCCATAGCAATTTTGTGGGGAATACGAAGCGGCAGATAATGTGTTGATAAATAAAATAATGATTGGGCTAGATTTGGTTGAGGTGAGTGGGATTTCTTCCACCCATTTAGTGAAATATTTAGTTGTAGTGATGATAGAATGATGTTGCTATGAAGAACGAGGATTAATAAGACCAATAAGATCAAGGCACCATTGTGGAAAGGGCCAAATTTCATGAGCCGGCTGCAAAGATTGACTAGGAATACGAATAATATTGGAATGCTACTAACATTTTTCACATTTATTAACATACTTACAACAATCATGATTGAAAGAAGGTCGATAATAACCAAGACAGAGAACACACTTAGTAACAGCTAAGCCACTAAAGTTTCCACCACAAATACCTTAGTGGAATTCCTAGATAGACCGAGAAGCTTCATGGTATTTAATACATCAGAGAAGAACACTGTCAAATCCACATTTATAAATGATTCCACCAAGGATCACATAGCAGTGAGTTTGCTGAAGAAATGACCTCGTAGTGTTTTTGAACAGATCAGGAGGAAAGATGGATTTGGATAGATAATCAAATATTTAAGAATACCAAAGATCTGATGAATTAGATTCAATAAGGTTAACTTGGGGTAATTCATGGAAAGGTTGATCACGGTGATGAATGATGACATGGAGCTTAGAATCCTCTGTTGTTCATGGGATGAGAGCCACGAGGGATGTCATTGTATCAACAAAATGATTGGTCGATCGGGAACAACTTGGATGGTGTAGGAATAAAAATATTCAAGGAGAAGATGAACAATGTCGTGATATTTTTGAAGGGTATCATTTTTACATTGATACTCCTCTATGAATTTTTGATTATAAGATCATAATCCCCGTAGATGTTAAGGATGTGAACACCTAAAAAGATGACAGTTTCAAGACCTAAGATGAGGGCCTCATATTCTACCATGTTATTTGTACACTAAAAATTGAGTTTAAATGCGAGGGGAATAGGAGTTTCCCAAGGAGGAATGAGAATGACACCAACACCTCCCCTTGCTGACATTTTGAGCCATTAAAGAAGAGAGTGAATTTAAGAGTGTCATATTCATGATGAAATTGATTAATGGATTCATCTGGAAATTTTTCATGAGGTAAATGTGTACTAGGAAGAGGGGCTTCCACCAATTGGTCAGCAATAGCTTGTCCCTTAATGGATTTTCGAGAAATAAACTCAAGGTCAAACTCTTTCATGAGCATGAGCCATCGAGTAACACGATCACGTGATAAGGTTTAGAATGTAATGTCTTGAGAAGATGAAATCTAGTAACGACATAAGTCTTATGATTGAGAAGATAATGTCAAAGCTTAGATGTAGTGAAGAATAGGGTGCAACATATCCTTTCAACTTCAATATAGCGGGTCTCACAGTCATGAAGAGTACGACTAATGTAATAAATAACCTTCTCATGACCTTGGTCATCACGATGTGCTAACATGGATCCTAGAGCATGATTAGTGGTAGAGATGTATAAATAAAATGGCTCCCCCTCGCGTGGAGGTGTAAGCACTTTGGTGGAGACAGGAGATATTGTTTAATATTGTTAAAATATTTTTGACAATCATGATCCCAATTGAATTTTATGTCTTTTTGAAGGAGGTGATGAAAAGGTTGACAACGATCAAAAAGTTGCGAGATGAAATGACAAATAGATTGAAGGCGACCTTGAAGGCTGCGAAGTTGCTTAAGATTAGAAGGAGGAATTCGATAATTGCCCTAATTTTCACAGGTCAACTTCAATACCCCTAATAGAAATGATAAAGCCAAGGATTTTTCCCATTAAGACTCCAAATACACACTTGGTTGGATTGAGATGAAGAAAAAAGTGAATGAGGCACTTGAAAAGGACTTCAAGAATGGAAATATGGTCATGTCGATGCTTAGATTTTCCTAAAATATCATCAATGTAGTCTTCTATGGTTTTTGGATGAGGTCGTGAAAGATATAAGTCATGTCTTGCTGATAAGTAGCACCGACATTATTTAAACGAAGGGCATGATGCGATAGTAAAAGGTTCCCAAGGGGTGATGAAATATGTCTTGTGTTGATCTTCGGTGCAATGAGGATTTGATTATAACTAGAGAAACCATCCATGAGAGAAATCATCTCATGACTTGTGGTAAGATCCACAAGCTGATCGATGTTTGGGAGAGGGAAGTCATCCTTAGGGAAAGCGAGATTAAGATCTCGAAAATTAGTGCATATGCATGCTTTCTCGATGCTTTAGCGACGAGGACAATGTTGGAAATCCATTGAGGATAGTCAATGGGGATGATGAAATTAGCTAAAAAAACGTGTTATAACTCCTCTTTAACAAAGAGGGGAACACGTGGGTGCATGTGGTGAAGCTTTTGCTTCATTGGTTTAACATTGGAATGGGTGATGATATTATGAATGATGATAGAGGGGTGAAGACCTGACATGTCTGAATATGACCATGTAAATCCTTCGCTATGATAGGAGAAGAATGTGGTGAAAGAATCTAGCTCATGTGGATCAAGATACTGTCCCACTTTGAGAATGTGAGGCTCCTGCAGAGTCCTGATATTGACATTAATAGTGGCTTCATTAAGAAGATAAGGTGAATCAGATAGTAAGGTCTTATGAAGATAGGAATCTTCGCCCTAGGTGGGAAAGGATGTCATCATCATCAACACAATGAAGGACATCAATAGTAGAAGAGTTTTATTCTATCATCTCTAGATGGAAAAGAGGAAGGGACCTAGTCGATTGTCACACTGATAGGTGACTGGTCCCAAAGTTATGGTGGATACTAAAAAAATTCGGAAAGCAATGGAAATGGTGTCATCTAGTTCCATATCCTCAAGATTCAAAAAATATGGAGAAGGTATGTTCATGTCCTCGGGAGTTAGAGGGGATGGATAAAGTAAAGAAGGTATGTCCATGTCTTCGAGCATGTCCAGATCTTCAAGGGTTGGAAAAGATGGAGAAGGTAGAGAAGATATGTCCACATCTTTGAAAGTTAGAAAAACAGAGGTGGAGGAGGCATATCCATGAGAATCTTAGATGGTGGAATGGGTTGGGACCTGCTCTTGGTAGCCTAACCCAAAATTTTTGTAAGGTTTATGAAATTGATCAAGAATAAGGCCATGTAGGCCATGTTCATAATGGCCTAGGCCGAATCCCTTCCAAGCACAATGATGGAGATAATTATAGGCAAAAGATGGGTTATCAAGAAAGCTAAAGCCACTAGTATAAATCCTAGCGTGTGGAATTTAATTGATGTGGGAAAAGGGGGTATAAAAACTGCCATAAATAATATTGGTGCAACAATGTGGTGGACCGAAAGGAACAACATCCTCGACATTTGGTTGGTACATAGGTGCCTTATTGGGTCTACCGATACGGTGAGGAGTTGGAAGGGTGTTGAGCATGAGAAGGTGATACTCCCCCATCGTAAGTTTGTCCATTACGTTATCCATGGAGTCTTTGCTAGGGAGTTTGGATGAGGGAATGGTTGAGCTGGTGGACAGTGTAGATGGATCATCCTTAGGGATGAGCATGTCATTTGGTCTATAAGTCATGTTACATCCTTGGAAGGGAGGAGCGTCCCTAGGAAGCATCAAGATCTTTCCCTCATGTTCATATTTAAGGGAACGATGAAGTGTAGATGGGACGCAACGCATGGCGTGGATCCATGGTCATCCAAGGAGAACATTTTATTGAAATTATTCCCTAATGATGTAGAATATCTCATGGATGAGCTTCTCACCGACACGGATAGGGAGGAAAACTATTCCCAATGCGAGAACAATGGCATCGTTAAAAGCATGAAGAACCATGGGTAATCGAGCAATAGATTCCTTTGGGATCTTAAGTTGGTTAAAAGTGTGTGAAGAAATGATATTAATGTTTTCCCCACTATCGATCATGGACTGCCAAATGAATGTATCATTGATCCTAACCATGTAATAAAGAGGGGAAGGTTATGTTATTTCAGTGGCATGTATGGAATTTTAGTTTCATTGAATGATATAACAATAGAAGTAGTAAGTGCTTCTACAAAATATGCGAAGGGATGTGCTTCATCATCAGATGTAGGAATTTGTTTAAGGCTTCAATAAGAGCATGTTTATGATCCAACGAGCTTTGGATGAGCTCGTAGAGTGACATCTTGACTGGGGCTTGATGAAGCTATCTAACAATACTTTGTTTGATAGGCTTTGGAACTACTAAAACAGAAACCTTTGGTTTCAATGATGTGGTTAACCCCTTAGGAGGAGGGATGGCGATGAAGGTATTAAATTTTGGTTCAAATTTTGATTTGGGCTTGCATGGGCCAGATCGAGTGGTTACCCAAACTGCATTGATGAATAAAGGAGGACCATCACTAGATGAATCATCCCTTGAAGGAAAAATAACAAATATCAGACTATATGTGGAAGGAAGGGACTGAATCGGTCCAACGGAAAGTCTTCCCTCTTCAATGAGTCCATGAATAATGGTCTAGAGTGCTCTACAATGCTCAGTATCATGTCTGTAGATACAATGAAAGGGACACATAAGGTTGGAATTGAACCATAAAGGCTTCTTCCCTTTTGGGTCAAAGGCCTTGATAGGAGGAAGTGTAATTACAAAAGCTTGTAATAAGTGTTGGAAAATTTCTATATATGATCCAACGCTAGAAGATTACTTATGTGACATCTTGGGTGTTTGGGATAATGTTCAAGAAGTGTATTGATGCTTTGATGATCCAGTTTTGATGTTGATTGGTGTTCTAGTGCTAAGTGGTTTTGGATTGTTGGGTTGAAATGTTCGAGGTTCTGAAATAGATGGTTTTGGATTGGATGGTTTAACCCTAGGAGGGATTATAGATTTTGTATGTGGGTAAACACCCTCGGGAGGAATGTTGACAACCTTAATTGGGGGTTTGATGGTAATGCCATGGTTGGTTGGTACATGGAACAACATTTTTCTAAGGTGATCTACAGAAGGTGGGGATTAAGGGGATTGCGTTGATGAAATGGAAGGAAAATTTGAGGTCATTGCAAGGTAAAATGCCTTTAATAATTATTCAAATGATGAAGTTGGGATGAAAGAATAAAGTGGTGTGGATGTAATCACAACAGTTGATGTGGATGAGAGAGTGGGAGGAAGAATCAGTGTGGGTTCCATAGATGGTATGATGGGAAAGGGTGGAATAGATATTGGCGAGGTGGTCAAGCCTGATGGTATAGATGAAGTAGATGATGAGGTGGATAAGGAATTTAACAAAGGAAAAACCCTATATGTGGAAATAAACTGAAATGGTTGCTTCATGAATGTCTTAAAGGGCATAAATGATGTATTTTCTAATTTGGTTATGGTAGCTATAGATATGGGAGTAGATCTTTGAGATAGATGTAGGTTTAACGGATGTAGGGTGGATATCAAATGGAATCGATGTGATCATTGATGAAGTTATGGATGGGATAGGTTACTTGATCGGTAGCATTCAAGGTGTTTATAGTATGAGCATTAGGTGCTTGGGTTATAGTAGAAGTGGTAGCTTGGCTTGTCGATGTATTATTTATACAAGGTTGCTTGAAAATGTCGAGTGGTTGGTGGGTGAAGAGTTTGGATTGTCGAATTGAAGATCACCCTGATCAATGAGTCTTTAGACCAGATCCTTTAAAGTACGACATCTTTTTATGTTGTGACCTCGGACTTGGTGATACTTACAGTAATGGTCTTCACGATACCACACAGAGTTTCGGTCTTGACTCATCAACCAGTCAAATAGGAGGAAGTGTGATAAGGTTTACTGCCATTAATTTGTCAAATATTGTATTATATGACTCCTTGAGGGGAGTGTAGTTAGGCACTAGTCGAGTGACTCGTTGTTGAGTCCATGTGCTAGATGTAGATGTAGGAGATGATTTAACAACTACAACATTGGCCACTGCCTTTGATTTTTCATTTGGTGTGGATGGTTTAGTAAATTCATTTTTGGGTTTATTTGATTTTAGTTTTAAATGGCCCCTGCTCGAGGGTGCATGTTTCAAGTTTGCGGGCCATGGTAAAGGCCTTGTCAAAGGTTCATAACAACTAGATTTTTAAGGTTGAAGATATATTCTTCCCACACGAGCATGATAAGAGTTTGATGAGATCAATTTGTGGAAGAGGAAAGGATAATTGGATTATAGTGAGGCGCCATCATGTGACGAAATTTGTAATCGATTCATCTTCAAATTGTCGAGGATGTTGTACGAGATCATTAATGATTATTTTTCATGTAATGCGTAGACACCTATTATTTAATCAAAGTAGTATCATTCCTAACATTACACTAACTAGTTTATTCCTTGCAAATTGACAACACCTCATGAATTAAGCTCCTCCTCTATTTGAAATCATCTTAAGTAAAAAAATATACATTACTTAAGCTTTTTATCTTATAGTTGACTAATAAATCTTCTTATTAGCTAACTCCCACTTCCAACACATCCAAAATCTATCATAAACCCCTCCAGATGCTCCCAGAAAGCTTCCTAAGCCTATTTGGGACCCCTAATTAATCCTAAAAGATTAATTAGCCTCTAAACCTAGTCAAATCTTGCTTTGACTTGCTAAAAGTGCTTTTGGACTTACCTTTTGTCCCACATGCACCAAAATCATTCCATTCTTGGAATTGGAAAACTATAAATAGAACCCTCCTCATCATTTCTAAGAACACTTCTCCTCCTCTAACATAAACTATAGGCAATTAGGATTTGAGCATTTCTTCCATTGTTATTGAGCTATTATCTTCCATTGCATATTCCAACCCAAAATTGAGTAAATGAGGGGAACCATATGGTCTTGTAGCCATTAATGGTAAGCCTTCACTCTCAAAACCTTGAGCATCAAACAATCAAATTTGATTGCTAGGATCTTCATAGGTTCATGTTTTGTAGCATTCAAAGAGTAGAGAGTAGTATATACATGTTAGTTTGATGTTTTGTCAAAGTTATAATGCATGCATAGGAGTAGCTCTTGTTTATCTCTTATCTTGATGGTTCATAGTTGATTTGTCAAAGCTGTGAGGTTTCTTTAGTGTTATAGCCTCATTTTATAGCTTTTCTAATTTATACATGTTCACATATGACACGCTTGGTGGGACACCGCTCCATGGTCTCTAGAAGTTGTTTTTCAAGATTTTACTTCAAGTTCTAATCTGTTTTCATGCATTTTGAAGGTCAAATAGTGTATTTTCAAGATTTTGATCATCTTAAAGGTAATAAAAATTCCTTTTGCATGTAGATTTATTGGGTTTATGTTAGAAATTGAATTAAAAAGAAATAATCTAGCTTGTTTATAGTTTTAGATTTCTATTTCTCGTCATTTTTTGTGGTTTTTTAGGCCCGCACATAGGTGTTATGGAGAGGGTGCGCACACTTTGAAATTCACGTGCACTTGTTTGACAACACATGCACACGTTTGCATGTACACACAAATGTTTCCCTGGTAAAGCACCTGTTACCTTGAATTTTTGACCCCCTGTCAAAGATTTAAACTAGAGATGCACACATTTCATGAAGCATACAAGTGCATATGTCTCTTGAGACGCGCATGTGTTTATCAAACTACGTGTCAAATCACCTTTTACCTTCCATGTGTATATGTTTTCTAAGGTGTGCACATGCTTATAGGAGAACGCAAAATGTAATTCTACCCTCGCAAGTGTTATTTCTAAGTGTGTTTTCCACAGAGTTGTGCACTTGTCATTTTAGGTGTGCATATGTTGTTAGGAACATGCACATGCCATTAAGGGCATGCAGATTTGTTGTTTAAAATCAAGTTTTGTTCTAACACTTGCAGGGGTTGATTCTTTGGAGTTTCTAACACTTTGCAAGTTTTTGTTGATACTAATTAGTGGTTTTGTAGGTTACTTTGATAATATTGTAGTTTTGTGCTAACTTTACTTAGTTGAATTGATGAATGTTGCATTGTAATTTATAAGATTTTGAATTGCTAATGATCTTCCTCGCACCTTATAGGTGATCTCAGGAATAAAAAATGGTTCAATAACCTTTCAATGATTTAAAAAACACTTCAATTAAATTTTTATAAAGGGAAAGAACTTCAAACTTCGTTAAAAGAACTTACTTTTCATAATTTGATTGAGTGTTTTCCATTTCCGCAAGATTAGTGAGGTATTTTGTTGTGTATGCTCTTTCCTTGTGTCTTAGGATGATCTAGGAAATCAAAAATGAAATTCTATCTCCTTTATATGATGTTTTGATCACTTGGAAAATTACTAATCTTGGTGTGTAGGACCAAAAATCACTTGCAAAATAATCGAGTCTAAATGAAGGCTAACTCATTTCTTGTAGGTTACCAAATGGTGTGCGAAAAAAACCACATTAAGCTCAAAAGATAAAAAACACACCATATTCAACACACTTGATTTGTAGGTTCAGATAAGGGTACACCCTATCCACTTTAAACTAGGACATAACCCCCTTGGCATAAGCCTTAAGCTACAACAAAGGGGGTGGTCTTAGGAACCCCAAAGTAGTCCATGTAAGAGGGAACCTTGTGGAAGAAACAAGAAGTGCTCCACTTACCCACTTGACTAGTGATACATTTTGTGAGTTAGAACCAAAACATTCTCCGTTGCGATCCTAGTGAAATATACACGTGAACACATTCATTGATCATCGTATTTAAAGGGGGTAAAGTAAAGCCGAGATACTCCAAGACTAGTCAGTGTGAATTTCTTGGTAAATCGAGCTCACATAGGGTGTTTGTGGTACCTAGTTGAGGGAACCACCTAGGAAAGCCATATCGTCTTGGAGCCCACTTTTCCGTATCAAGCCATCATGTTTTATAGAGCTCTCACAAAGTGATGACTTGCTTGGAGTCAAAACCTTGTTATTTGAACAAGGCGAGAGTCCACTTAAGTTGAAGCTAAGTGTTATTCATCATGAGACCTACGATGTGTTACTTTGTCTTAGTTTTCCACTTGTCTTAAGACAAGGAAAAACTCTACCAAAGTTATGCTTAGTTTGTTTCATCATCACTTGGTTTACACATTTGTTATCTTGTTGCCCATTTAGGACAAAAGAGAAAAACACACGCGTATACCGCTGGAAATAAAATGTGTCCACCACTTTTGTAGTCTACTTGCATGACTAGGTTGCAATGCCAAAATGCAAGTGTTGAAAGTGTGAATGGTATGTCCTCATATTCTAGTAGGCCCTTTATCTCAAACCCATATTGAGACACATTATCATTGTAGTTAGGATTGAATCATCATAGATCCTCCTTAGAATTGTTATGTTGTTCGTATCGCCATGACATAATTTTGATACTTACGTCATCATTTCTTGTGAATGTGATCTAAGTGTCCATATTGTAATGTTACGCTGCCCACATCATTAGCAAATCCTTAGTATAATTTGACGTATTTTGGTGTCCAAACATTACCTATATCTTGAGAAGGTGTTGGTTACTTTTTTAGGCATTGTATTGATATTACTTGTGGTACTAATACCTTTCTTTATCGCAAAGCTTGGGTAACGTACCCTAGTAGTGTGGTTACGTGGCTCGCATGAATAACCTCCATTTTCTTTAAGGTTTTGGGTCTTTCTTGGCTCTAAGCTCGCCTTTAGTATCCTTTGATCAGAGATTGCGTTAACCTTTTGTTAATGTTTATGCCTTGTTCATTTCAAACTTGACTTAAGCATTACCATTGTGTTAATCATATAAGTGTCAGACTACCATTGAGAAACATTAGTTGTAAAATGTTGGTTGATTAACTGATTTACTCATAGACTTGCATGATTGTTCCTTGTGTGATAACAGTTTCATAGACTTATATCTAGGAAAATTCATTGGATTCTTTGATTCTTTAAACCATTATTTGTTAAAACATTGATTAGTGAAACATTGAGACTTTAGGCATCTTATACCATGTTTCACCTAGGTTTGTTACACCTTGATTACACTTAGAAAAAACCTAGTATAGAAGATACTAGTGATGCCACCTATCACAAAAATGGCATCTAAGAGAGTTGAACGTAAATTAGAGTTAAATCCTTTTAGCACAACTTATCCCTTTAGTGGTCACAACTTGGGTCCCCTCTTTTTGGAGGTTAAAGACACAAAAGTATTAATTGACCATAGTGGGGATGATATTGATTCATCTGAAGAGAAACACACCCTTGATCTCACTCACTTGATGAACTCCTATTCTATAATAGAGATCAAGTACTCGCATGAGTCCTAGAACTAGGAGCCAAATTACCAAAAAATGTGAAACGACTATCACGACCATTAACCAAGAGGAAGGAGAGCCACAAAACCTCCCCTTATCAACATGGATAATCCTTTTGATGGAGGATACGCTTCCACTTCTGGTGCTCATAATAAAAACTTTGAGAGTGAAGGGCCAAAACAAATAGATGGTTCTTAGAGACCACACTTTAAATCCTCACACAAAGTTAGGATCGAACGTGAACACAAGGAGTTACCTCTACCTCAATATGATGAAGAAGATGATCCTTAAGCTGAAGAGGAGGTTATACAAAGACAGATACTAAAGCTTAGTCAAAAGTTAGCAAACTTAGGTTCCTCGAGCAAGAGTACACGTAAGGAAAAATAAAATCTAAATATGGTGAATTTCACACCGAACCTTACAACAATGAAACATTAAAGGTAAGTCGAGTGAATAGACCATAATCCCCTATGAAAGAGGAAACCATTACACAAGAGTTACAATCCATGAAGAACATGCCCACAACCCTTCAGGAGAGTAATGTAGGTTATAGTAAAAGTACCAATACAAAGAACTATGTCCTTATCCCTTCAATAAAAACATGTTAAAAGTGTCATTCCCTAAAAAAATTGATTGTCCTAAGTTTGAAAAATATAAAGGTAAAGGTGATCCTCGTGATCATATTAAAGACTTCTACATGGCTTGCCAGGAAGTAGATTTTAGCGAAAACTATCTCATACATTTTTCCCTCACAGCTTAGGAGGACAAGTACTAGAATGGTTCCTCCACATACCTAAGGGAATGATCGTGACATGGCCCATGCTAGCTAAAAATTTTGTGCACCATTTCTCTTTTAACATGGAGAGTGAAATTACCATGGTAGATATTTGCAACGTAAAACAAAAACCGAATGAGACCTTGCTGGTTTCTTGCAGCGATGGTGGGGGTTAGCAAGCCGTTTCCCTTGTCCCATTCGGAAAAGAAAATGGTTAGCATATTTATTCCAAAATTGAATCAAGACATAGCCTTTCATCTATAAATGCATTATGTCACTAACTTTGAAGAAGTTATTGAGAAGGGCAACCAAATCAAGAAGGATCTCATAGAAAAGGGAATGATCAAGCCCTTTTCAAAAGATAAACATGAGTCAAAATCCGTAGACAAACCCAAGTTCTTCAATAAAAACAAGAATGTCATCGGAGACGGCATCACAGACTCCAAAAGAGTCCAAGCTGTACAAACCGCTCTTGAAGCTTACACAAGGACCTCACCCAAAATTACCCCCAAAACGAATGTTTACACCTTTAATGGAATCATTATCTACCATCCTTAAACAATTAGATGTTGTAAACATGGTGCAAGTATCCAACCGCAACAATACCTTATCCAGATGATGCACCTAAACTAGTATGGTTCAGGGAACATGAATATTGTGACTTTCACCGTGTCAAAGGACACAAGACCGACAAATGTCTGAAGTTGTGGCATTTCATTCAAGACCTTATTGAAGAAGGCAAGATTGAGGTGGATTCACTTGAATTAGGACAAGGTCCTAATGAGAAAATGGGAATATTCAAACACCCTTTTCCCAAACATGATAACAAAGGAAACAAGAAGCCAGATCATGGTAGTCCTCTAATGACTATAAAAATGCTAACTATGTATATCCGTCAAACGATAATCCCTTTGATTCCCTCATAGGTTATATTTGTTCATCTAGTGAACAAGTAAACACTATTAGGATCTTAGGTAACAATTGTGTTGTGGGCATGTGACGTGCTCGCTTAGTGATCCCGAAACCTCCTCTACCTATCCTCAGGAAGGTCAGTATGACTTATTAGAAAAATTGGAGAAAACCATGACTAAGATCTTGATCTTAGACCTTCTAAAAATCTCAAATTCTCATAAGAACATACTATATAAAATGCTTTAGGGATCAGGAGTATCCATAGATGTAGATCCTACACACCTCCAAGAAATGGTTGCAAATCTTAATCCCAATGACTATATCTCTTTTGATTGGAACAAAATCCTACGTAACAATCATAAACACAAATTACCTTTTTACATAGAGGTCTTCATTACTCATCTTAAGATAAAAAGAGTGCTTGTGGATGGTGGATTTGGTCTGAATATTTGTACATTGAAGATTTTCAAGAAGCTAGGCCATACAAAAGCAAATTTGGATGCTAATACCATTATGATCATGACTTATGATAATGAAGAGCGTGAGTCAACAGTAGGTACCATAGTGATCCCAATGGAAGTGGGGCCCACATATCATGATACAAAGTTCCATTTCCTTGACTTGGACCTTCCATATAACATGCTCCTAGGTCGCCCATGGATTCATGCCATGCAAGCCATTCCTTCGACCTTCCATCAGTGTATATCGCTATGTCATGGAGGATAAATGATCACCATCCTAGGTGATCCAAAACCGTTACACACTTGTTAGGAAATAAGGGATAAAATATGTGGAACAATCCCTCACAGTATTGTAACAATAGAAACTAATATGCAGAAAATATTACATATCTCAAATAAAAGTGTAGGATAAAATAACACAATAAAAGAGACAATATTTAATGTGGTTCACCCAATTTGGGCTACGTGCACCAAGAATCACTTGCTCATATTTTATTACAAGCCACCGCTCTCTCAATACAATACCTAGATCTGTTTGGAGCTATGCTCAACAAACTCTACATAATTCACATATGAATTTAGACACATCTGCAAGTTTACATAATACCTACCATATGCAAAAAACCACATAAGTAGACAACTGCTTAAGCAATTTTACAAAACCGTGGGTATCAAAACCATGGGACAAAACCGTCCAATAAATGTATGGGTCAAAATCCTCGCCCATATGAGAAAAGTACATTTTCCAAAGTATATTGGGAATGTTTTTTTCGAGGCCAATTTTTTTTTCTCAAGGGCTGCGCCCCTCGAACCCCGTTCGGGGATGCCACCCCCATACCCCACTGGGTCCTTCCTTCGTGACTCCAAACCCCGACAAGACAACTATGGAAATTGTACAAGACTCTTAGTGTAAAGTCTTCAACACTTTTCACACATGAAAACAAACTCCATAACCTAACAATCTTCCACTTGGAGACTAGTTTTCTTCTCGAGCAAGCTTCTCAACCCTTCACTAGTTTTGTGAAGACTAACCAAAGCTAAACATAGCTTCAATTTCTCCCATGATGACCACTTTGGTCATCATGTCTCTACAGATTCTTACTTTTGGTATGAATCTTCTACGGCTTCAACTTCTCTTCCTCCAAATTTGTCCCGATGAAATGGTACCTTAACTATATATGCTTCGTACTAGAGTGGAAAGTAGAGTTCTTAGCTAAGTGTATAACACTCTGACTATCACTATGTAGCTTTCCTTCCTCTTGCTTATGCCCAAACTCCTCAAGAAATTTATATAACCAAATCATTTCTTTGCTTGCCTTTGTGGTAGAAACATACTCAACCTCCATGGTTGAAAAAGCCACCAGCTTCTGTAGTCATGAAATCTAGCTCACTGCTGTCCCACCTACAGTGTAAACATAACATGTCGTGCTCCTCCTCCTGTCTACATCTCCAGCCGTATATGAATCTACATAGCCACAAAAAGTGGTGTCTCGATCCAATATAACACAAAACTGTCCCCATGGTCCCTCTCAAATACCGAAGGATCCACTTTACTACCTGTCAGTGATCTCTACCTGGATCACTCATAAATCTACTCACCGCTCCCATTGCATGGGAAATATCAGGCCTGGTGCACACCATGGCATACATCAAACTACCAACCGCTGATGAGTAAGGTACCTTGGACATATAGTTTCTCTCCTGCTCTGTCTTGGGACACTGCTCCTTTGATAACTTGAAATGGCCTACCAAAGGAGTCTCAACTAGTTTAGCATCCTGCATATTAAACCTCTCCAAGACCTTCTTAATTTACTCTTCTCGAGATAAATTCAGCTTCCTTTCCTTCATGTCTTGAGATATCCTCATACCAAGGATTTGTTTGGCTATCCCCGGATCCTTCATAACAAAGGATTCACTTAGCTGCTTCTTGAGTACTTTTATTTCCTACATGTTTTTACCTGCAAGCAATATGTCATCCACATACAAACATAGGATAATATAACTACCATCCTCAAATTTCTTTGTATACGTGCAATGGTCAGAATGACATCTAATATAACCTTACTCGATCATGAAGCTATCAAATTTCATATACCATTTACATGGAGCTTGTTTTAAGCCATACAATCTCTTATTCAGTTTGCACACCATCTCCTCTTTACCTTTGACCTCATAGCACTCTGGTTGCTACATATATAGATCCTCCTCTAAATCACCATGAAGAAATGTAGTCTTTAAATCAAGCTGCTCTAAGTGCAAGTGTTATGCTACAACTGTTCCAAGAACATTTCTAATAAAATTCATTTTTACTAGAGGAGAATAAATCTCATCAAAATCTATACCTTTTTTCTATGCAAACCCCTTGACCACCAACCGAGCCTTGTATCTTTTCTTGCCTCCTTGTTCCTCTTTGAATCTAAACACCCACTTGTTCTGTAATGCTCTTTTCCTTGATTAGCTTCACTAAATCACATGTCCGGTTCTCCATGAGAGACTGATACTCCTCATCCATGGCTTTCTCCCACTTCTTCCCGACATCTACCCGCATTACTTCATCAAAGATCTCTCGGATCTCCACCGTCGATGAGTAATAAATAATAAAGAGAAGGAGAAGAACATTCGTGTTCTCTTCTTACCCTAGAAGAACTCCTCAATATAAGAGTTTAGGGTTCTGTTGAGGAGGTTCCTAAATTGATTCATGTGTCACTTTGCCATCCGAGAAGATCCTCTATCGCTGCATATTCTTTCTTGGATTCTTCCCTATTTGCCTACAATCGCTGCTTATACATGACTTTATCATTAAAGACCACATCCCTAGATTGAATGATTTTCTTGTCCTTAATACTCCAACATTTATATCCAAATTCATCACCACCATAACCAATGAAATTACATTTTTCTGATTTAGCCTCTAGCTTGGTCCTATCATCCTTGTCTACATGGACAAACACTTCACATACAAAGACTCTGAGAAATGAATAATCAACTTTCTTACCATACTAATCCTGCTTAGGTATGCCTCCATCCAAGGCACTTGAGCATCCTTTGTTTATCAAGTACATACCTATGCTCACCGCTTCTTCCCAAAAAGAAAGAGGTAGTATTGCATGTAGCCTTTGTTTTGTTCATTCTTTCGACACCCCATTCTCTGTGGAGTTCCCTGGAACCGTATTTTTCCTACAGATTCTATTATTAGAACAGTAATCATCAAATTCATTGCTGCAATACTCCCCTCCATTATCTAACCTGAGACATTTTATCTTAAGACCTGTTTCATTCTCAACCAAGGCTTTCCATTTAACAAAAAGTGTCAAATACATCATATTTGTTTCTAATACAATAAACCAAAACTTTCCTTGTTGCATCATCAATAAAAGTAACATATAACTTAAACCCCCAAGAGATGATACCTGAGCCGGCCCCTGCACATCAGAATGCACCATCTCTAACTTACTCTCTTTCTTTGTAGGTCTAACCTTGAGAAACCTTACTCGCTTATGTTTCCCATATATGAAGTCCTCACAGAACTCCAAACCTATTTTTGTATATCGGGAAAATCATTCTTTATGATCTCCATGCACTTATGGATCATATGACCAAGCCTATAGTGCCAAAATGTTGTATCAACTTCTAAAGCCACAAGATTACAAAAATTATTGTTATAAGTGGTTAAATACAAGGTTCCAACCTTCTTACGTCTTGCCACCACAAGAGAAACCTTGGTAACCTTCCAAGAGTCTCATTGTAAATATCATAAGTACAACCATCACTTTGCAACTAGCCCACCGATATCAAATTTCATTTTAAATTAGGCACATGTCTGACATCTTTCAATAGCCATGTATTCCCATTCTGCATCTTAACCCAAACAGAACCTTTTCCAAATATCTGCAAGGCTCATCATCACCAAGAAAAACATTCCCAAAATCCCCTGAACATAATCAACAAAATAATGCCTATGTGGAGTATCATGGAAAGAAGCCCCAAATCTAAAACCCAAGATTAAGCAATATTATGCAAAGAAAGAATCATCCTAACATACGTTACCCTTTTCCACATTCGCCTCCTTGTTTTCTTCTTGTTCAAGCTCCCCCAGTCCTTCTTTACATGCCTAGACTTTCCATAGTGCCAACATACTATCTTACTTTTTGGATTTTGACCTTTCTCGATCTTTGGATTTTCCATGACTTCCTTTATTCTTCTATCTCCCTCTAGTTTTCACTGTCAAAGCATTCCCTTAAGTAGAAGATTCCCAAAGATTTTTCTTCACATTTCCTCTCTTAGAATCACCCCTACAACATACTCAAAGCTGCAACTTTGAGTTAGCTAGAACTGAGTTTCTTACCTCCATTACCAGATTATTCCAACTCTCGTAAAGAGCACAAAATTAATAAATCCATAACTTCTTCATCAAATTTTATTGTAACTAAAGTGGCATATTTACAACCATATTAAAATCATTTAAATGATCAACAATGAACCATTCTCGAAATTTTCATATTAAACAAAATTTTCATTAAAAATATCTTATTAGAGGTAGAGGGTTTTCATACAACTTTCCTAATGCATCCATAAGTTCTTTTGTAGTATTTTCCTTAGAAACATTAAATAATACCGAAGATGCAAGATACAACGGGATTATCCCAAATGCCTTCCTATCTAGCAAATCCCATTCCGCATCCATCATGCTCAAGGGTTTGTTCAATTTCTCATAAAATGGAATATAACGATCCTTCTAATAAAGGTAATCTTTCATTTTCATCTTCAAAAGAATGAAATTTTGCCTGTTGAATTTATCAACCATTGATCTTCCATTATCTCTTTGTAGCTCTCACTCAAGCTAAAAATTTCCCTACAATTCAACACTTTAGCAAACCAAACCAAGCTTTGATACCAATTGTTAGAAAAAAGGGATAAAATATGTAAAATAATTCCTCACGTAATCACAACAATAGAAACTAATATGTAGAAAATATTACTGAGATCTAAAAAAAAAAAGTGCGTAATAAAATAACACATCACAAAGAGACAACATTTAATGTGGTTCACCCAATTTGGGCTACATCCACCAAGAATCACTTGCTCAAATTTTATTACAAGCCACCACTCTCTTAATACAATACCCATATCCGTTTGAAGATATGCCAAACAAATTCTACATAATTCACACCCGAATTCAGACACATCTTTAATGTTACATAATACCTACCATATGCACAAAACCATATAAGTAGAAAACTGCTTAAGTAATTTTACAAAACCATGGGCCAAAATTGTCCCATAAACCTATGGGACAAAATCCCACCCATATGAGAAAAGCATGTTTCCCGGTATATTGGGCACATTTTTTTCGAGGCCAAAAATGTTTAGTACCGTTAGTGTATAGTATTCAACAATTTCACACATGAAAATAGGCTCCAAAACCTAACAACACTATAGAGCACTTTGCACATATTTTCTTGTGCAACATATGAGTGTCCTTCTACCGATATTGTTGTCTGTTATGAACTGAGGCTATGAAGGATCGTATAGATCTAGATACATTGACTCCTTGCAATCAAAATTTTCCCTCATTAGTCAATCCATTTACCTCATGGGAAGCAACATTTGGAAAATATGGCCCAAATGATGAATTCAATATTCAACAAGACCTTTTAATATCTAATCTTTTAGTGTCACCTAAGACATTTGGCAAACCATACTTTCAATTCAAAAGCACGGGCCAGTTTCCTAAACCCTTTGAGAGGTTTATTCTAGTGGTCTCTTGTCAGATGAGAAGATGCTAGATACACCTACCAATTGGGTACCTAAAGGAACGATGGATTCATGTCACCAGGATCCACAGTATATTAAGGGTCACCGAATGATGCACACCATGGGTTATAAGGGATTCAGATGTGGTGCAAATGCACAAGGAGGATTAGAACCGGTTCCTATTTCCCGTTATAAGTCAAAAAACATGGCCTTGGTATTCGAACTCATGCAAATCCACCCTTGGAGATGGATGCTACCTATTTTGAAAATGAGGATATCTCGTCTCATTCAGAAAATGACATAGATTCCCAATGTAGCTTATACAAGGACCTTGCCTCTACTAATATGTTTCTAGATTAAGCTATTTTCACCCTTTGTGGATCCACCTCCTAAGTCAATTTCTAAGTCACCCTTGTATATCTCACCTCATTTTTTGGGATCAACAAATTCATGTGCCGGTTGATTTATTTAAAAATGATGAGGCAATTGTAAAGTTCATGGTACTTAGAGATACCATCCCAAAAAGTTACCATAAGAAGGGTTTCTCCATTAAATTAGACGCATACGCATACTTTGGGCAGGAGGCTAAATTGTGTGGTCGCTTAAACAAAAAAAATAGTAAGAAAGTGTAAAATTACTACAAAATTTCTTACAACCAAATAAGCATAAATCCCATAGTGAAAACCTCTTTGAGGTGCTTGTGGACGAAAAAAATGGAAAATCAAATGGAAAAGATAGTTCCACCATGTGAAGATAAAACTCTCTTTAAGCCACCTGTAGAAGTGGATCTTACTCTCCCCCCTAATCCTACACGGATGGAGGACACGTAAAAGATGTTAGTTGAAGAGATAATCAATGTCAACATTAGGTTAGAAGAGGATCCTAAAATGATAAAGCTGGGAGCTTCACTCTTAGCACAAGAACAAAAAAACCTTCGTAACACTATTACGAGAGTTTGTAGACATATTTTCATGGTCATATGCAGATATACCAGGTTTGGACCTAGCATTGGTCGTGCAAAACCTTGTTGTACACCCAAATGCCAAACCTATCAAGCAGAAACTCAGGAAGATGCACCAAAGAGCTGGAGAAAATATCAGCAGAAGGTTTTATCAAACCTCTTGACTATTCAGACTAGATATCTAACATATTCCCAGTCCAGAAGAAGCGAATCAAAATCAAAATATGCACTGAATTTAGGGATATCAACAAAGCATGCCTCAAACATAAATTCCTCTTACCTAACATCGACATGATTGTCGATTCAACTACTGGTTATGAGATGTTGTCCTTAATGGATGGATTTTCAGGCTATAAACATATCAAGATCATAGAGGAAGACCAACATAAGACTACTTTCATCACCCCTTGGGGGAAATTTTGCTATCAGGTAATGCCTTTCGGACTTAAGAATGCCGAGGCTACATATCAACGAGAAATGAATGTCATCTTCCATGACATGATGAATGACATCATGGAGGATTATGTGGATGATATTCTAGAAAAATCTAAGACCAGAGAAGAGCACCCAGAAGTGCTAAGGCGTATCTTTCAATGCCTCTGAGATTACAAGGTTCACTTAAATCCCAAGAAGTGCGTCTTCGGTGTATAATCAGAAAAGTTATTGGGTTTCATTATTTTGTAAAGAGGGATAAAGGTAGATCCCTGCCAAGTTGTCAGAAGCTATTACAGTAGATGCATCAACCCATAAACCTTAAACAACTATGCAATCTATAAGGAAAGATTCAGGAAATCTACCAATTCATATCACAGCTTGCGGATAAGTGTCATCCTTTCACACATATGTTGAAGAAAGATGTCACCTTTAACTGGGGACATGACTATCAAAAGGCCTTTGAATTTCTCAAACAATATCTGAAGATTCCACTTGTTCTCATCGCTACCTCGGGTAAACCCCTACTGTTGTATATTTCAGCCACATAATTTGCTATTGGTACACTACTTTCCTAATATGATCTTAGCCACAAAGAAAGGGCGGTTTATTACCTTAGCCACACCTTAATTGCCTATGAGCTGAACTATCCTTAGATTGAAAAGGCCTACCTAGCTATGGTATTTACATTTCAGAAGCTTCGCCACTATCTCCTTAATAATAAGACCAAGATGATATCCAAATTTGACCCTCTCAAATACCTCCTATCTAAACCTGCCCTTACAGGACGAATGGCTAATTGGATCATCCTCCTTAGTGAGTTTGACATTGAATTTGTTAACTGAAATCCCTAAAAGGATAAGTACTTGTAGATCAGTTGGTTGAAGCTCCCGACATGGAATGGAACCATTGTGTATGGATTTTCTAGATGCATCTATGATTTATATTGAGGAATCTGTCATGTGGAAATTCCACATTGACAGTGATTCACCTTTATGGTTCAGAGTTAGAGTGGTACTTATCACTCCCACTGGATAAGTCATTCCATAGGCATTTCGTTTAGGATTCCCTTATATGAATAATATTATAGAATATGAGGTACTCATCACCAACTTGAAATTAGCTATCACATGGAACATCAGATAGCTACAAGTCATTTGTGACTCCCAATTGATCATCAAGCAAGTTAATGATGAATACAAAGTTAAAGATGAGAAGCTTGTTCCATACAAGAAATTGGTTGAAACTCTGAAGGAGTACTTTGTATAGATTATCTTTGAATAGAGGCCAAGATCACATAATCGATCAATAGACGTCATGGCTACAATTGGGTCTTTACTACGTATTCCACCTTAGGAAAATGTTGACCCAAATAACTCCCCAAGTTAATTAGACAATTTATATTTTATTATGACTCTGATGTGTTACATTTCATGTTTTTGCACTCAAGTTTATTTCATTGGCACAATTTGTTTGGCTACGATTCTTCCGCGCACCCCATGTGCCTTACTTCCTTCTTTCTTCTTCTCCCCTATTCTTTTACTCCGCTTGCACTTTCTTTGCATGCTTCCCCTTCCCTCTGAATTCTTCTATCTCCTTCATTCTTTCTTTGTGCCTTCCTTTTTGCAGCCGCTTTCATTCATATCCTTTTGCGTAATCCTTGCATGCACCTCTACAAACTTTCCTTCCGAATCGCCTAAGTCCTTGAAATTCCTCCCGCTCACTTGAATACACTTAGCTCCTCCACCCACCCCTTTTTTCTACTGCTGCGTGCCCTTCCTTAGTTGAATGCCTACGCCTTGCTCACATACTTGTCTCATGTAAGTATGCATCATTTTCTTCCACGTGTGTCACCTTCACGCGCCTATCTTCAAACTTCCCTTTCGTGCCTCGCTCTTCCATATGCATACCTTTACGCCATTCCATGCCACATCTTCTTTTGTTAGACTTGAGTGTGCTACACGTAACCTATCAAAGCGTGCCAATAAGGCACCAAATCTAAACAACCAACCCAGCGTGTGACACATGGTAGAAACGAAAAAAAGATCAACAGTTGGATGATTTCTTCAGTCAATCAACATGTGCCACATGTCATTGCATGTATGAGTGACTTGTAGACTTCTGATAGCCATAACTTCTGCTATAGTTCTCAGATTCCTGCGTGCCTAGTCTCATTTGAAAGATACCGACATGGACTACACGTTAGAATTTTCAAAATCATATTTAGGTGGGATTTGTTAGGTGGAAATTAGGATACATCTCTCGATCATTAATGCATGCATCCAATAAATATAACCATCAGATTTATGTAGATTTGATCTCCTTCCTTCTTCTATACGCTAAACAGGACATGGGGAGGTGCATCGACATCTTTACGGGAATATTTGTAGGCATTCAATGCTTGCTGATTGGTCGTTGTGATTTTGAATATGAGTTTCCTGCTCTTCCTCCTCTCTTCTCTCCTTATTCTTCTATAAATGTAAGAGAATTACAAATTTAAATGGATCCTCTTTATTATAATGACACCATGCCAAAAATGATGGTGACTTCCCATGGGTTTTAGACCTTGGCATGGTCTCTACAATGTATTCTCGCTTCCTCGCAATGAATGTAAAGTATTGTGCATCCCTTAAGGAATAAAATCATGTTTTGTGGAACTCTTGTCTTCCCTTTCTTGTTTTCCTTGCATCTCGCCTCTCTGTTTGCATTTTTAACATGTTGTGCATATTTCCGCTTGTAGTGACCATGTTCATGCGTTGCACGTGTTAGAAGGCTGAGCCTATGTGTTGATTTGTTGCACATACCATCCACCCTCTTCTCTCATGCCCTCTCTATTTCCTTTTCCCTCTTCGAGAGAGATCAACCTTTTCCTTAGCGCCATTGCCTTCCTTAGCCTAGATTTCCCCTTCGCCCATCCTTCTATCTCTCGGTCCCTTGGCTTGTTTAGTTTAGGATTTTCTTTCTCTCGTATTAGGAGTAACATTAGCGTTAGTGGTAGATAGAGGTACCAACATTCTATAGAGATCTGTCTCAAGCACGCACAATCCCAAAATTGGAGATGGTTCCATTGTTGTCTCAAACAACTCGTCTCTTCTAGATCCGAGATACCAAAGTGCAAGTTTTAACGACCAACAATTTTTGGCACACTAGGTAGGAGAAGAGTGAAGAGATTTACATCTTCAACTCAATAAGTTTGATGTGTTTTACTTGAGATCCATCCTTCGAGGAAAATTTTCAGTAGATCTAGTGACTCCAATGATTTAACCACACCCATTATCTCATTCGCAGACTAGTCTTTCCCTTCCTTCTTTCATTCATTTTACTTCTACCATCGTTCCACCTTCTTCTCTTGAATTTGTGAAATCATGACTTCTTTCCCTTCTTGGAACTCTCATTTGTAATAGAAAATCTATTTCCCTCCATCACCATAGTTTCAAAATCTTCCTCCAAGTCAGTTTTTTGAGCCCCATCAACAACATGCATATAACCCACCCTCCACTGACCCATATGGTTATTTTTCTAACCTAAATGTTTATGAAGAATAGGTTTATACAGATGATGGTGAAAAATCCATGAAAGAAGCTGATTTTGAAAGGAAAGTAGAAAATATGGATATGGACATGATGCAACTCATAGTCAATTGCTCCATAAGGGACCTAGAGTTAGCTACAAGGTCCCTTGTCCATGGGTAGGATTTATACCTGACTCGTTTAGCACCGAGAAGACATTGCATTCATCACCGAGATGTTACCCCTGATCATAGAGTGGGCGGAGTTAATGGAGGATATTAAATCTAATGTTGGGAAACCATATTAATGGGGAAACTCGCATTATTATCCTACAGCCCTCCCACTCCTCCATGTCAACTTACACCATCTCACCTACCGTACATGTTCCCAACTTTCTACACACCGCCCCCATTGAGAATTCACCTCCTATCTTCTCACCCTCACTTCTCTCCATTCATTCCTTCCATGCGTGACCCCATACCTTCGCACACACTCATTTTATTCTTTCGTACCCATACTTCCACCTTATGAGTCCCCTCTATCTAGCTATGCCAAAAATGAATAGCCCCTTATAGGCACACCATCTTTAGCCAAACTCATCATGTTCGATGATTACATAACGGTTGAAGAATGATGTAACTTTGATTGGGATGATGAGATCATAAGGGCACTTTTTTAAGAAAAAATCAGTTAGAGGCCACAATTTTGGAGGAGACTGAGTTTCTTGTAGAGGTAGAACCATGTGTGACCCAATTTTGCGTGACCCAAGCTGTAAGTAGTTATCTTTAGGAGGTTAGCCGGTGAGTTAATCCCATCTATGGGGTCAAGCTTCAAATAAGTGGGCAAATCAAAAGGATCGAGGCCATGCCCGATTAGATACTTGGCTAGTATAGAGCCAAAGATAGAGTTGCCACTGGTCATGCTCATTTTAGAGCATGAGGTTGAACTTCAGCATGCCAAAGATCAACAACAATGCCTCTTGAACCCAAGCGGAACTCAACTTCGGGAGTTATATGTTTTGTTTGTTGATACTTTGAGAAGAAGGGTGAGAAACCAACTACAAATCAATTTCTCACTTACAGACCATGTCTAATGCCAAATTAGTTACATGGTGACAATTATTGAGGAAAGGAGCTACTTCTTCTTGCCTATTGCAGGTCTTACTTGAGTGCCATTTTCTAGTGGTTAGTATAGGTTAGAGTAGGTTTTCTCTCAGTAAAAAAATTTTCACACCCACTCTACATGTTACCTTTTAGGAAACATATGATTTTAAGTTTGTACATAGTCTCTCGTGTTGAGCGCGCTCCCTCTCGCTTGTTTCCTTTTTTGTTACATGTTCCTGCACACGCCATTTTTTTTTCTTCTTGGGATAACATTTCAATTTTCAGAAAGAGGTAGTTCCAATAGTCAAGCACATAGCTTTCAACTTGCGTAATCCAAATTAGAACATCTTCATATGAGAGTATTAGTTCGGTTCGAGTTTAGATGGTGCTTAAGTGACTCCAAGGGTGTTCTTTGAGTTGTAGATCAATCATTTATGTTACCAAGCTTGACTCCATTCCTAATGGATGATCCTAAGGCTTCGGTCTCTTCATCTAACAGAAGATGTCCCTCGAAATTTGCTAAACTGTTGTCCCAAATAAATCCCCAAGTTATTTAGACAACTTATATTTTATTTTGAATCTAATGTGTTATATCTCATGTTGTGCGCACTCAAGTTTGTTCCATTGGCATAATTCGCTTGGCTGCAGCTTCTTTCGCAAACCCCACGCACCTTGCTTCATTCTTTCTTCTACTCTCTTTTCCTTTTACTTCATCTCACGCTTGCTTCCCCTTCCTCCGAATTATTCTATTTCCTTCATTCTTGCTTTACCTTCTACACACCTTCTTTCATTCCTATCCTGTCGCGTAATCCTTGTACGTACCTTTGCTGCATTTACCTTCTAAATTGACTAAGTCCCTAATGTTCCTCTCACACACTTGCATACACTTAGCTCCTCTATGTGCCCCCTTTTCCTTCGCTGCTATGCGCCCTTCCTTAGTAGAATGCTCGCGCCCTCGCATACTTGTCTCTTGTAAGTATGTGTCTTTTTCCTCCGCACGCATCACCTTCACACACTTGTGTTTTGACTTCCCTTTCGCACCTCACTCTTTCGCACATGTACCTTTATGCCAATCCATGCCATGTCATCTTCTATCAAACTTGAGTGTGCTACACGTAACCTATCAAAGCATGCCAACAAGGTGCCAAATGTAGACAACCAACCAAAGGCATGAAACTTGGCGAAATAACAAAATAGATCAACAATTGGCTGATTTCTTCAGTCAATCAGTGTGGGCCATGTGTCATTACATGTCAGAGCAACCTGTAGAATTTTGGTAGCCATAAATTCTACTGTAGTGCTCAAATTCCTGCGTGCTTGGTCTCATTTGAAAGTTGCTTACGTGGGCTACATGTTGGAATTTTCAAAATCAGATTTAGGTAGGATTTGGTAGAAAGAAAGAAGGGAAACGTCTCTTAGATCATTAATGCATACATGTGATCGATCCAACCACTCATATTTCTATAGATTTGATCTCCTTCCTTCTTCTACACACCAAATAGATATGGGGAGGTGCATATGATGTCTTTGTAGGTGGATTTATAGGCATTCAATGCTTGCGATTGGTGGTTGTGATTTTGAATCCATGTTTCCCTCTCTTCCTCCTTCTCTTCTCTCCTTCTTCTTCTATAAATGTAAGAGCATTGCTCATTTAAATAGATCCTCTTTGTTGTAACAGACCATGCCAAAATGGTGGCTGACTTCCCATGGGTTTTAAAACTTGGCATAGTCTCTGCAATCTATTCTTGCCTCTCGCCATGAATGTAAATGATCTGTGCTTCACTTAAGCAATAAAATCATGTTTTTGGAACTCTTTCCTTCCCTTTCTCATTTTCATTACATATTTCCTCTCTCTTTGCATTATCTCGGTATGTTGTGTGTATTTCCTACTTCAGTAGTGCCCATGTTTATGTGTTACACATGCTAGAAGGCCGAGCATGTCTCATTGATATGGGGCGTGTGTTATCTCGCCCTCTTCTCTCGCATCCTCTCTATTTCCTTCACCCTTGTGGAGAGAGATCGATTATTTCCCTAGTGCTATCAGCTTTCTTAGCCTAGGATTTCACCTTTCTACACATCCTTCTATCCTTGGTCCCTTAGCTTGTTTAGTCTAGGATTTTCTTTCTGTATTAGAGTAGCATTAACATTAGCATTAGATAGAGGAACCAACCTTCTCTGGAGATCTGTCTCAACAACATAAGGTCCCACAACTTGGAGATGGTTCCATTATTGTCTCAAAAAAATTGGCTCTTGTAGATCGGAAATATGGGTGCAAGTTTGAATGACCAACAAAAACAAGATGCCTTTCTTTGTTGAACACTTACGAGTTCCTACATATGACATGTTGAAATATTGTCTAGTATGTGAAGTTATTGGTCCTCTATCCCCTTAGTATGATCCCATTTTTAACTACTTACCAGATGCCATCTTACCCCCGAATATCTCCCATACTGATAAAAGAGCCCTTATCCGCCATATAGCATGTTATACCCTCCTAGGAGGCACCCTCTATCATTGTGGCTATGATGGGAATCTCTTTGTGTTGTCTTGATGTGACCGAGTCAGTCCAATAAATTAGAGAAGTGCATGATGGCCTTTATGGAGCACATACAAGTGGAATGGTCCTTGCTAAGAAACTATTAAGAGTAGGTTACTATTGGCCTACCATGGAAGCATACTATTACAACTTTGTCAAAAATGTGAACTTTTTAAAAAGTATGGAAACTTGATACATGCACCAATATAGGCTTTACAACCCATCACAACACCTTGGCCATTTTCAAAATGGGGACTTGATCTCATAGGGAAGCTCACTCCAACTTCCTCAGATGGCCACACTCATATTATCACCGCCACCGAGTACTTCACCAAATGGGTAGAGGTTGTACCTCTCACTTATGTAACCGGTGCACAGATCTCCAAGTTCATAATGAACTATCTCATTTGTTGTTATGACATCCCCTCCGCCATTATAGTAGATAATGGTAAATCCTTTAAAAACAAGACAGTCAAAGTGTTATGCCAACACTTTCACATTTGACTCAAGTAGTCAACCCCCTATTACCCTCAAGGTAATGGACAAGCTAAAGCCACTAATAAAACCCTTGTTCATATCATGGAGAAAATGATTAGCAAAATTGGCCGTAATTGACACCTATAGATCCATCCTGCCCTCTAGGCCTATCAAACCTCCATCAAAATCCCTGTTGGTGCTACTCCTTATTCATTAGTCTTTGGCACTAAGGCCATTATACCCTTGGAAATTGAGATTCCCCCTAATTATCTCTCCAGGGACTATTTGGACAAAGATGAAGACTACAGGGTAGCTCAACTAGTAGAGTTAGAGCTACTGGATGAGAAGCATATGAGAACACTAAATCATTTGAAGGTTTATCAGAACCAAGTGTCATGGGGATAAAAAAATGGATCATACCTCATCAATTTGAGGTAGGAGATCTCATTTTAAAAGAAAAATAGTTTAACACAATTAAGGATCAAGAAAAGAAAGGCAAGTTTGAGCCCAACTGGTTAGGACCATATGTTGTGGTCACTAAGTACGGTTTAAGGGCATATAAACTAGATCACTCAGATGGTGAGGAATTAAAGGAACCAATGAACGTAATGCATCTCAAGCAGTTCTATGCTTGAGTATGAGGTTCCTTAAAAGAAAGAAAAAACAACAAAAAAAATTAAAAATCAAGAAAAAGTAAAAAGAAAGTAGGTCATCCAAGTGTGAAAACCACGCAATTGTGGCACATGGACAAGTCCTTGGGTGAAAAATGGCTTCTGGCGCTTAAGGAGGATTTGTTATTCCCAAGCAACTCTCACATCTAGATAGGTAACAATCGCTTCTATATAGGGATAGTTTCCTAAAGTCTAGGGATCCTCTTAAACCTATCTTTTAGGGCCTTGATCTGGCTGATCTATTCTTGTATATATGTGAAGAAAATACCTTTTATATTCCCATCTAATATTTGGAGCTTTCAATTTTTCACCATCTTGCACATAACGCGTGGTATTATACCTTTTTATATTCCCATATAATGCAGGGGGAATCAACGTTTCTTTGTTGGCTGTACATAGCTTCAGAAAACCTATCAGAAATCACAAAAACATTCAAATATGTTAGAAAACCCTAAACATCTGAAAACCCCCCTTTTAGGAACAAAAATACAAAAACAAATGTGAACAGTTTCCTTGAAAATTATCTTTGAGATAACACCAAAAATAGTAGAAAACGTTTCAAAACTATCCCACAAAAACAAAGTAGTAATTTTCTTACTTTTAGTTGTCGGTTTGTAGAGTTTTGATTGCATTATCTTTCCATGTTGTATGTTTTAAATTGAATTCATTTTCTTAGTTTAAAGTGTTACTTTAATCTGTTGTACATAAGCATTAAGTTCATTTTATCTTGCATACTTGTATATAATTGTGTTGTGTTAGTTAGATTTGATTAAATTGTGCTTGTTGTTTGCTTGTATAGTTTGTTGTCATCATATCATCTATAATATCTCATCACATTTGTACATCATATATCAATAAAATCTAAGCTACATCAACATGAACATGCAAATCAAAATGTATGCTAAGCTAACATCATATAATATTGCAACGAGGGGAAAGAGGGACCACCTTTTATCCCACCCTCAAACATAGACCATAATAAAAACATGGATCATCATAACTATCACACAACATGATATCATCTACTGCTATCTCATACACGAAATGTGATAAGTAGAATACCAACCATATCATCAAAACATGTGATATCATCTATATGCTATCTCATAAATCAAATAACATGTGATACAATCATAAACATCATAAGAAAAATCCATAATCATCATAATCATCATCATATAACATGTCAAAATCAAATGTCCATATACAATGTGTCTCGATACATACATCTGGATATAAAGTATGCCATCATGGGCATGAGTCAAAAATGTGCCTTCATCAAGAGGCATAGTCAAAATAATACATGTACATCGATAAAAAATGAGCCTTCATATCGAGGCATCTATCTAAAGTACATACATCTGTGTATACATTAAAAAGTGAGTCATGTTTGACTTGATCCCTTGTCATTAATAGCTAGCCTCCGCAGCAGGTGGTGGGGGTCCCATCACCCGAGTAATTTTCTACCTTACCTACTACCCCGTCGTCTTCTCAATTGATCTTACCGATCCGGATGTCATTGCTCTCTACTCTCACATTCCTACTCATCAATTGCTGGCTGAAATCGGTGCTCTCTCGGCCCTCAGGGACAACCTCGTAATACAAAGATCAGTAATAAGAAGTCCTTCTATTGGCCATCACCAAATCCATATGTATACGTGGTGTCACAACAAATCCATCCGTATGCCGAAATGAAGCCACCTCTGCGGAAAGTCTCGGTAATATCTTCTTGTCCCACTGTCCGCTTAGCCATCACCGATCCCTATCTACACCGATTTCCTATACCTCTCGTAGTCAATCTGCTATACCTAGGCCATAGAATGCTATAGTAGGGTTATAAATTATAGCATTTGAGCTATCATTTGTTGAATCTTTTACCTCCACATGGCTCCATTGCCCCCATCTCCTCTGCCACGACCTGGACTATGTGGTGAGCTAGCAATTGGCCACTATTATATACCTCACTTCAAAGGACCTTATGGCCCTAATCCATGAGGAGGAACCTACTATAATGGTACCTAAATCCCAACTAGTATGCCCACTCAAGGAATCTGTATCTATGGAGCTATAGGGATATATCTCTATCTCAAGATTCTGCTCTATCCCGGTGGATGACCCTGTCCACCACCTCCATCATGACCCTATCCATTGGATCCATCATCACCTGAGTCATCATCATCACTTCCACTCAACCTCTCCACTGGTGGCCTAACCCTTGCATCCCGTGCGGCTTAAAGAATAGTGATATGGCGAGGTAAAACTATAAAATACCATAATGCATATGTCACTATCACTCTAGGATCCCTGATCTATCTCAACGGAGCCCATATATGTGGTACCAATTGATTAAAACTAGCTCGGGCCTGGCTACCTAGATCTGTGGCCCCATATAAAATGTCTCTTGAGCTCGGCGTGCATACCACACCTCCGGTTGTAGGACATCTTGTACAACACCAAACTACCAATGACATCAGTCTACTCTATAGAACTCTATGATATATCCCCGGCTACCGATCAAAAAGTGATCAACCATACATATACTCAACTCATGTGCATCCTCTACCCATAGATACTACCGTTTATGGCCTCCATACTATCATATGCTGCTAGATATCATCCAAAACTTGGTGATAGTGATACATGTCCCCCATGTGTCTATGAACATCATCACCATTTGGGACCCATCCCATCAATGATGGCTCATCAGGAGCTCAAACTCGGAACATGCTTGCAGGGCGACCAAGGACTATATGGTCCTAGGCCCATATCTGCAACAAAGTAGCTGAAGCTATGGTCTTTTGACCAAAGTATGTGATCAAATGTAAATCCCAAGTATAAGTGTGCCAACATGCACTAGCTCCAAAATATCTCTTACCTCAAATCAATCCTTGTATCACACCAATGAGGCTAAGTGAAAATGATATCCTTGTCTTATCATTAAGAAGGATACCATTGAAAAATGCCGTAAGATAGACTACCAATTGGGATAGTCTCGGATCCGTAATGCATCTTTGGTGGATCCGCACTATCATACCTCGGTGAGGTATCTCATCATGACCAAATAACTCGACCAGGCAAATCAGTGATCTGATCTCTGTCACTAATATACTCTATCAACTACCCCTAGATAGGCACAAGCAGTATGCAGACATCCTCCAAAGTAATGGTCATCTCCCCAGTCAGGAGCTAGAAGCACTAGCTCTCGGTGTGCCATCTCTCGCTTAAGGTTATGAGTAGACTGTGGTCTAGAGTGATCTATGGCATCCATGCCACATAAGCTAGTCTTGTGACCTCTAACAATATATCCATAATCTTCCTATCTCGTCAAGAGAAGCTCACCTCCAGGGTGGCCAGATGGCCATGTCACTCTCTCATCTATAAAGCTGATCGATGTCTCGTAGGATAACACAACACTTGTACGGACTTTATTTTAATCTATTTATCTTCTTCTAGTTTATCCCTAACATTATTCTAAGTACTAACTCATATTTTCTTCTACATTTTTCCTTTTTCTTCTAAGTGTTTGCTAAAACACTTTCTCGGACATGCACACCCCTAAGGATGCCCGTGTGCCCTAGTTGACATCTACGCACCTAGAACGTAAGCACAATATTTTCAGTGCATGCATGCCCTTTATGACACGTGCACCCACAAAAATTTCCACCCCATCTGACATGCATATGCATGTCCTTCAGGATGCATGCACGCACGTTTTTATACTGTGTGCCTACGTGCACATGTTTTAGCACCTATGCCTATGTGTACATGTTTTTCAACGTATGTGTGTGTGTGTGCACATGTTTTTCAATGCATGCACACACTGATGATTCCCGCACACCCCTAAGGCACGCACACATGTTTTCGCTACCCTAATTATGCTAATAAATGTAATTAAATGATGAAATTAATAGAGAAGGATAGGGTACTCATGAAGGGTCCATCGTCCTCCTCTCGTGCATATTCTCGAGACCATGTCTGTGCACCTCCTATAGTTCAGCACTCTCACATCATCTCTTTTGTATCTTAGAGTAAAATTACGGTAAAAATCAGCAAAGGTTTGGTAACAAATGAACTATTCACGATGATTTACCCCCCCTGGGAAAGTATGTAGGGTCGTTTTGACCCCGTTACGCTACTTTTCTCCCACGATGCTGGCTGAAGGCTATGTTTTTCCCACTGTGATCATTTTCAAATCTTCCAGAACCATTCTTGTAATTTATTTTTAATAAATTAGCATTTTTCACTCATTGTTATCTGTTTGGGGTATATTTTTATGACTTGATGCCCATTTTTCTTCTCTCTGGGGATTTTTTCATGCTTTTAGGTGATCTTAAAATCTCTAAATTCTTTTGACCATTCAAAAACTCTAAAATTATAAAAAATCATAATTTTCCCAAAAAAATTATTATAAATATTTTCAAAAAACCAAATAATCGTAAAAATTCAAAAATTGACAAAATTTGGTAAAAAGCTCATACGCATCTAAAATTTGTGTTACACATATGGTATTCATCTCATATCTCGCTTGATTTTTCAAATTTTTTGGAACCAAATGACTCATAGATCATCTAGATCTACAACCATTTACAAAGGTAGACTGTTTGTTTTATCTGTACTCTGGGGCACAACGAGTTACCTGGTACTATTTTGCATCACGCAATGCTTTCTCATTAGACCTTGTGTCCTTCATCAATTCCCCTCACATGTATCCTTACTTGGGGCAATACCTTTTAACCCTTGTCATTTATCATAAACATATGGGGACTAAAGCTCAATAACAAAATATTTGTGTAACTATCTTGAACGTTGTTGGTTTGAGTATGTGTGTTTGTACTTGTTTCCTTTTAGGTTGGCTTGTTTACTTTCTCATATTGCATTGCATTTTTTATGTTGCATGGAGTTGGAATTTTAGCAATGGATAATTGTTTGTATTCTAGATTTTCATGTCATTTTACACTTTTATCGTATGCTTATATTTTTAATAAGGATCTGATGATGAAGATCACTAGCAATGTGATGAAAATTAAGTTGTTTAAAAGGCAATGGATAGATTTTAGCTGAATCTCCCTTCTTCATACTAATATTTCTTCTTTCTCTCCATCATCCTCAACTTCTCCATTTTTTTCTACATTTATGCACACTCCTTTCAATATAAATATCAAATGTTTGGTTCCTCGCTCGCCCAAGCAGTGAAGCTCCCCCATTGACTTAGTTATTCAATATGACGTGGAAGATGAGTAATGCCAATGATGGTAGGAGAATTAGATTTCATGGGTACTTAGTACTCAATTTCCACAAGACTAATATGGCTTCCATTCTTCTCTTCACATTATTCTACCCTTTTACTTGGGGCATTTTATCCCCTTCAACTTCTATTTATCTCCTTCATCTTTTCAATCATTGATTGACCTCTTTCATCACCCCATTGACACTCGAGGTGGCATCTCTCACCTTAATAATTTTTCTTCTACCCATATCAATTTTTTTACTTGTTTACGTGTGTCTACTATATTTGAAGTGACATAGCTTACGCCACCCCAAAGAGGGGAAAATGTAGACACCTATTATTTAATTAAAGAGATATTATTCCTAAAATTGCACTATCTTATTCCTTGGAAATTGATAACACTTCATTAATTAGACTCCTTCTCTCTTCAAAATTATCTCAACTAACAAAC
Source organism: Taxus wallichiana var. yunnanensis (assembly GCA_018340775.1). Lineage (NCBI taxonomy): Eukaryota > Viridiplantae > Streptophyta > Pinopsida > Cupressales > Taxaceae > Taxus > Taxus wallichiana. The sequence continues at coordinate 390,450,812 of CM031239.1, read as the reverse complement.
TATACATTGGTTAAGCTGTTTATCTTACACTTCACTAATAAATCTTCTTATTAGCTAACTCCCACTTCTAATGCATCCAAAATCTATCAAAAACCCCTCCAGATGCTCCTAGAAAGCTTCCTAAGCCTATTTGGGACCCCTAATTAATCCTAAAAGATTAATTAGCCTCTAAACCTAGTCAAATCTTGCTTTGACTTACTAAAAGTGATTTTTGGACTTACCTTTTGTCCCACATGCACCAAAATCATTCCATTCTTGGAATTGAAAAACTATAAATAGAACCCTCATCCTCATCATTTCTAAGAACACTTCTCCTCTAACATAAACTATAGGCAATTAGGATTTGAGCATTTCTTCCATTGTTATTGAGAAATTATCTTCCATTGCATATTCCAAGTCAAGCTTGAGTAAATGAGAGGAGCCATATGGTCTTGTAGCCATTAATAGTGAGACCTCACTCTCAAACCCTTGAGCATCAAACAATCAAATTTGATTGCTAAGATCTTCATAGGTTCATGTTTTGTAGCATTCAAAGAGTAGAGAGTAGTATATACATGTTAGTTTGATGTTTTTTCAAAGTTATAATGCATGCATAGGAGTAGATCTTGTTTATCTCTTATCTTGATGGTTCATAGTTGAGTTGGCAAAGCTTTGAGGTTTCTTTAGTGTTCTAGCCTCATTTCTATATCTTTTCTAATTTATACATGTCCACACAATGTTAATCAAAAAATGTTCTAGAAATAATTGTGCAAGTTGGGAGAAAGAGAATATTGAATATTGAGGGATACTATTGTACCATTCCAACACGGACCAACCAAGGACATGGGAAAAGTGTGGAGCATCAAGTCTTGATCATGTGCAATAAGATAACATGCATGTTTAAATGCACAAAGGTGCTGTTGTGGATCCTCTTTGTTGTTAAACTTGGTGAATTTTGGCAATTCCCAGTGTAGAGGATATGGTTTAATTGGTATGGATGGGTGAATAGGCTCATTACAAATTTTCTCATAGGATAATGAGACCTTGGTTCCTAAAGTAGTAACTTCAAGGTTGGCTAACCTATTTACAAGGGCATGCATGTGATCATTCGAAAGAGTCTGCTGGGGGATAAGAGGTGGTGGCTACATGTAAGAAGTGGTCGGATAAATTTGTTGATGAACTTGTGGATGTGTTGGTGTTTGGGGAATTTTTTGAGGGTAAACCATGGGATATGATTGAAAGGATGGTTGTTGAAATAAGTTTTGCTGGGTGATGGGGATGTGATAGGATTGTTGGGATTGGGTAGGCTGCTATAGAAAATTTTAAACAAGAATGTTGGTATGAACAAAGTGTGATCTGTTTTTGAAAGGGGTTAGATACTACATAATGTAAAGATCCCTGTGAAAGGGGTTGGGAAGTATTGACAGGAATGCTAGATGTGAGAAGATCATACTATCTAGATAGGGGGTATGATGTTTGGGCGTATTGACTGGGGATACTAGTGGGAATAATGACTAAAGAGGTGAGGGGAAGAGTAGTGTTGATCATTGTGTTGATTAGCAGGAGGTTGTGAGGAATAGGCGTGACTATTTGGGTAGTCTGATGAGTTGAGGAAGAGGAAGCAAGGTGGGATACAAAAGCTCATTAACTACAAGATGGGTAGTTTGGGAATTGGTTTGATAAGGATAATTTTGTTGGAGTGGTGGTCCATATGGAGGAATATGGGTTGATCTTCTAAGGAGGTAATCTTGAAGCTCCATTGGATTGGCATCCAAAAGCTCTTGGAACATGGTATCACCAAGAGGGACCTCAGAGGTCTAAAGGATCCCGATCAAGTAGACGATGGAGTAGCTGGTCTAGATGGGACATATCAATGGTAAAAGAATGGGTTGGTCTCACCTAAAGTTGTAGTGTGAGCCATACATTTTGGGTGAGAGATGTCAATAAGTAGTTGAGTGCTCAAGGGTACAGATGAGGTGGCTATTGTAGAGAACATTTGTTAAGATAAGGAATCATTTGAAGTAAAGTTTTGTTCCATTCTCTTAGCTGCTAAATGAGTGACTACAGACATGAAAATAGTTTTTACCTAAGAAAGTAAAACAAACAGTTATTTTTATGTTCTTACTTTATTTAAGAAAGAAAGGGGATGGATAACCAGGTACCTATGAGAAGGAAAACTACATTTGGTTTCATGTTTGTTATGGTTGGGGAATGTCTAAGGTGGTCTGCTGTTGGGTGATGAAATCCTAATCAAAAAACTAGGTAGGGGATGTTTTGATGTGTTAATTTGATTTGTGAGGTTTAAGGTTGTGTGTGATAAAGTGTGGGATGCAAAAGATTAAACCCCTATTTAAGCTATGTGGGAAAACATGATGTAAAAAGAATGTTTTTTAAGCCCAAAACAAAGTATGATATTTGATGAGGACACAAACAAGAATGGGAAATTACGATGCAAAAAGGAGAAAATAGGGAAAAGAGGAATACTTGGATAACGCTTTTCCTATTTATCTACACTTCTTGGATGATGAATGATCCAAGCCATGAACCCAACATGAACAAGAAATAAAGTGGAGTCTTGCATTGCAGTTTTAATGAAGATAGAAAAATAAAAGAATAAAAGAAATAAATGCAAGAGATAAACTAAAGGGTGATCCCACTAGGCGTGCAGTGGATATTGATGTAATTTCTCATTCATAATGAAGTTAATGCACTAGATACTAAAGAAGCCACACAAATCATAAATGCTAGAGGTTTTATGTTACCTCAGATGTGATACGTATGCTAGATGGTTGATTCTTGTTATGAAAACTTGATATACCGCAAATAAGACTGAAAATCATTTTTGATTAGATGATTTGGGTGGGGTTTCTCAAAAGAGGACCCGAGAAGCATTAAGGTATATAAAGAGACTTTCAATGGAGTGATGTCGAAAGTGCAAAAAAAACACCAAACATAATTCGACCAATTGCTGCAAATAGGTGTGCCACGATCCAAGAACAATAACCAAAGCAACAAGGCAAGGACACAAACTCCAGAGTGTCATGATCCAAGAAAATCCAAGGTAACAAGGCAAGGACATGAAACTTGAAGAAGCAGGATCAACACCACACCCTCCCATACTACTGAATGGGTGGAGTGACGCTACAAATTTGTATGAGTTGTCAAAACAACTACTCGAACACTGAAAAACTAACACTGGGCTCCACCAGAATAGCTCCCCCACAAGAGAGACTGTCAACATGCCAAAAGTGTTGAAAATACAGATACAAAATATCTCAACAAACAAGAGAGATACACTACACCTGCTAAAGAAAAATGCTCAAAACAAGAAGCATCACAATGCATAAGGTATAGAAAGTGGAGCAAGAGGCCGAATGGTGGAGGAGCCATGCATGTAGAGTCCTCTCAACGAATGCCTATGTCACCTCCATGAGTGATCAGATATCCACCCCAAATCAACACGGATGGATGAAGAAGATGCCTGCATATGACTTGGTGTAAAATGCACAATGGGTGCATGCAAAAGAACATCAAAATGTGTGTCAAGTTGATCATGTCTGACAATTGAAATCTTAGGTTTCTCAAGCCTGAGTGAAGATGTAGAACTCATGTGTTGCTCAGGATCCTCAGAAAGAGTCGAGTGAACAAAAAAAGGAGCTCTGTCAATGTGTGATCCCAATGAAGTATCTACTCGAAAACCAATGTCATGACGAGAATTCCACTTAACATGTGGAATAGAGGAAACAATACCCTATGAATGTCTGCCAATGACTCGCTAGTGAGACCCATAGAACGGAGCATGCAAGAACTAAATGCAGTGGTATGCTTCTTAAAAAATCCATGTAGCTGAGCAGAAGTATGATACACAATATGTGGTACTGTAATAGGCACATATGTGGAAGAACATGTAGTAACAAGCCTCATAGGTTTAGAAGCATCAAAATAAGGTTCGGTGCTCAAAGATCGGCAGATCACTTTGTCGTGGGTACAAGAGCAACAACTGCAAGTGGACTAGAGCATGGATATGGTTGTCCACATTATGATGGTGATGCTGTAGGCTAGTAAGTTTGTCCTACAGGAGTGTATTATTGTATCCTTATCGTGAATGAGTGATTGTAGAAGAGAATTTCACTTCTTGAGCGATCTGTTTTCTTCCACAAATTTTACAATATCCTCTTCAAGTTCACATACTTCGAGAAAAGCATATCATTCTCGTAATCCATGATAGGTACAAACTGTAACTCCCAAAAATTTAGGACGTTGGGCTCAGCCGAAATTGCATCCATAATTGATTACAACACTCCTCCATATTTGGCACTTTATAATTATAGTGCAAGTCTCAAAATAAATAACTCCAATGGAAAGAGCACGAAAAAATAAGCACTTTTGCAAAAATGGCACTCAAAACCGAGTTACCGATCAAAAGTTACAAGCTTTTTAATATTTTGCTCTGTTATTTATTTTAGGTGCCACTAAAACAAAGTAAAATGTTGTTGCCTTCACCACACAAATAAAATTAAAGGGGGCTGAAGTTAAGCACCTACTAGTAGGAATCACAAGTTTTAAGCCCTCATATGACCATACCATATGACCAAGGGCTAAGGATTTTAATGGGTAAAAATGTACCCGGTCTAGGTTGACGGTGACCTAAACTATGTAAAGGACAGGTCGACGATGACCTAGAAGACTGAATCAAGATGATAGGAAAATTATGCATACTGAGTAGGATCGGAATGTAATATAGAAGCTACAAAAGACAAGAGATGCTGGAGTCAACTTGTAGAGGAGATATGAAGGAATAAAAACCAAGAAAATAATAGGAAATGAGGATTAAATAGAGGGATTGAGACCAGGAACATAGTCGATGCTGACTAGGATGTAAACAGGTTGATTTTGCTATGGCAGAGAGATTGGATGCGCGTTTTAGCAAACTGAAACATGGGCTAAGCACATGCAGGGGCTGAAGATGGCTCTGGAACACAAAGCAAGGGGTACTGAGGCTGAGTCGATGATGACCTAGAAGGGTTGACAGAAACTTTGACAGAGAAGGATAAGGCCAGGGAAATGTAAGCTATATGAGAAACCTAAAATTATAGATTTACAGAAAGAAGTTGATGACGAAGTCTGCAAGATTTGTTTTAATGTTCTAAACCTACAAAAGGTTAAATACGAGAAATACCAAGATAATATGATAAATATGATTAAAGCAATGTAAAATGATGACAATCTCACAAAAATATTGATCACAATTGACACATGCACGTTGTAAGGAGGTCTCAAATGGATTCTAGACTATTTAGGCATGAAGGATTGTCGTAGGCTGCGATAAAAGCTTATAATTCACATGCATTTGATGAGGAAAAGAAAGAAATCTCATAGATTTATAGAGTCAATGGTGACTTGGCTAGGTCACTTTTGATCACGGGAAAGTTTCCTTAATGGGAGGATTTTCATGTTTTTGGCATGATTTATTGTCTTTTTGGAGTTGGTGTTATGGAGAAATCACAACACCCTTGATTGCTTGCAAGTGGATGGTTGAGGCAGTCAATGTGATTCATCAAACATGGAGTTATCCCAAAGTGTGGGACTTTGGCAATCGGGATAACCCTCCGGATGAAGGCTGATTCCTATTCCTCTATTCTAATGCACACATCCAAATTGTAGAGGATCTACTCTAACTTGCCAAGGAGACAGGTTAAGAAGATTACAAGAAATTAAACCTAAAATAATATAGGTGATGCACCAAAAGGAATGTTGAACACCTTCTTTGCATGGAGATGGAAACCACAATCAGATTAAGAAGGATGGAAATACACCATAGATCAATCCACTGATGATAATCCACTAACCATTAAACATGTAATACAATAACCATGCATGATAACCCAGATTACAATGAGAGACCCGAAGAAAGAAATAAACACTAGAGAGGGTTGAAATCCATCCACATATTTGATACTAGTGCATTATAATGGCCAAGAGGCACAAACTTGCATTATAGCTTGAATGGGAGGTTTGGACTCCACAAATTCACTTACAAGCAAGAGAAGAAGGGAGGGTGAAAAGAAAAATTATCCAACATTAGAACAATGCCCCTCCTTACAATATATATAAAGAATGAGAGAAGCGAGAGAGGGAATAAATTAAAATTATTGCTTCAACCACCCTAAAATGCATTGAATTCACCTGTAACAATGATGGGTGCCACTGCAAAACCCATACCTCCATGTACATGCCTTGTTGGGAAAGAAAGGAAGCTCATACTTTCATCATTTGGGTAGGTGATAAATATGGAAACATCCCCTAAAATGGTGGACTGTATTTCTTCATTTTTAAATACTTAGTTGTAGTTGTGTAGAGGATGCTAAGAGATTTCCAAAAAGTCCAATTTTGTGCAAATTCGAGCTCCCAGTCAAAATTTATGGCCATCTGAAGATGGGGGTGCCATTCTGCAATAAATACACGATGGTTGATCTTCTCTTTCAGACTTCAAAATTTCCTCGCATCCTTTGAATTCCAAAATTTTGGACTTTCGAGCATTTTGACTTCGAAGGTTGATGTTATTGTTCATTCGAATTGAGTCAACAAAACCTCCGAAACTCTGAAACCTCGAAGTATGAAATTTAGACTTTGGGTTTCAGACTTCGATTTGTGATTTTTTTGAACTGAAGGGTTGAAGGTTTGGAAATGATGAAACCTCGAAGTCTGAAATTTGGACTTCAGGTTTCAGACCTTTGCATTTTCAAGGGTTTCAGGAATTTGGGGTTCGGATCTTCGTTGATATTCGACCTTACTTCCAACTCCAAACTTTCAAAATCTTGAAGTCCAAAATTTGGGTTTCAGAATTTTGGGATTTCAGGGATTTTTACACTATTCACCTTCTAGCACTCACTGAAACCTCTAAACCTACAAAATCCTGAAGTCTAAATCTCAGACTTTGGGGTTTCAGACTTGAAGTGCTTCTTTACACCCAATCCCTGAATTTGATCCTAGCCTACCTTCGAACGACTCTACCTCCGAAATATGAAATTCCAGACCTTTGGAGTTTCTTCATTTCCTGAATTCCTTTGTAATTTTCTCATTCTGCTTCAACCTATTTGGCCAACCTCAAAATGCAAGCTCCTATGATTGAATCAATCCCTCCATCTTTTTTGTGTGTACGGTCATGTTTGTCCAATTTCACCCGAGGGGGAAAATTGGATAATTGGTGAATGCTTTAAAGCATTAGAAGGGAAGGGGTTGTTTAGGGATTAGGTGTAGGTGAGTTGGCAGTGGAGATAGGTTGGAAAAATAATATGTGTAGATTTTAGAATAAAAGTATTCCAAAATGGAAAATCTGGTTAGGGCATGATTAATTAATTATTTTATGTTGATTAAATAGTACTTAAGGGTGATGGGCATTTGATTAATCAAGGGGTATAAGTTAATTAAGAGGGCATTTGATTAAATAAGGGGGATGAATATAATAAAATATGCACACGTAGGCGATGGGGGTATAGATACGAATTTAGGTGTCTATAATTGGAGAAAAAGGAAGGAAAAACAATCACACAATACACCCATAACCAAACATACAACTTAAAAAGTTCAACAACCATTCTTTCTCTTCACATTATACTATGAAAAAAAAAGAGTATGAAGCCTACCTAAAAATAATAAATCCAACTTTAAGAATAACAAGCTCTTCGTAGCTCCAAGCTCTAAGCTCCCAACTCTCCAACTCCAACTCCAAGAGTAAAAAATGAAAAGCCAAAATTCCTACCCTTCCCCATAAGGGATTACAAAAAGAAGAACAAGTCACCAATCCTCAAAAATGAGAGGGTGACATGTGTCACCCATCTCATCTCCCAAAAAAATATTCCCAAAATCACAAAGAGTATAAAACAAAACCCATTTAGGAGGTAATCTCCCAAATTCCCTAAAATGGTAATAAATCCAATACACTCCAACTTTTTAGAAATCACAAAAACCAACCATATTTATAAGACGGTGATATGAGAGTGGGCAAATGGGAGGGAAAATCCCATTTGAACTTGAAAAGATACCCCCCGTCGATAGGTAGGGTCCAAGGGGCTCATTTCCATGTAAGGGAGACCCCAAAGTGAAAAGAGGTCCCTAAAATTGCCACATTTAGCCCAAATTCGAGTTTGGGTAAAGTGGCTCAAAAGAAGAGGTGGTGGGGCCCACCCAAATGATAATTAGGTGGTCCCAAATCACTAACAACAAAATTAATTAAATTAAAACACAATTAACACATGTAGGGACCATTAGGTCCCTAAACTAGCTAATTAAAATACTAAATGTTTTTGCAATTAACATACAATTAGGAAACACCCATGGTGTCCCAAACATGAACATGCCACCAACACACAAGGCTACACACAATCATGCATGGATAAAGGACTCAACCCAAGAATCCGCTTGTGTAAACTTGAGGTGCTACCCTGAAACCCACGTTCTCCTTTGTGCCATGTAATCTGCACACTCAATTCAAAATCAAAAGTACCTATTCGATAAAATATATTAATTAAATAATATCAATAAATCAATCATTTATAATCATTCTAACTATACCAAAATCAATGTCAGTATAAAATGGCTAAGCACTAACAACGTACATCCATTTTAACTCAAGCTATGATATCCATCTAAGCACTTACACGACAACATTTAATTAATCATTATAAACTAATGATATCAAATCATATGACAAAACCATACGTCTATCCATCATATATGAAATAAAACCAACTGTGCCAAAACCTGCTAATATCTAAACCATATAATGCAAGACCTAAGATAATGGTCCATAATGCTAACTTGGCACTACGTGCCCTAATCATCACAAGTGTCATCACAAGAACCATAATGAAACCACATAGTATCCAAATAGTGCTAAAATCCATGTCCATAATCTAGTAAGAGAAAATGAGTTAACAAGTAAACTTATGCAAGAAGAGGTGGGCACTACATCCCCCTCTCAAAAAATTAGACATCCTCTTGGAATTCGTTAGAAGAGATAAGGATATCGATCCCTCAATGGTGTAGCATCCTCCCACGTAGCTGTTGTCTCATCACATTGGTCCCACTGTACTCTAACCTGGTCCAAGTCTCACCCTCGAAGGGCCAATCTCCTGTGCTCCAGGATGCACATGGGCTCCAGTCTCCACTGTCCTTTTTCCTCCACATGTAATGTCGACCAATCCAATACATGATAAATATCATGCACATATCTACGTAAAAGTGATACATGAAACACATCGTGGGCCTAGGCTAGGCGTGGTGGCAAAGCTAAGTAGTAGGAAACTAGACCTATGACCTCCAAGATCTTAAATGGCCCCACAAAGCAGTGAGGTGAAATCTTATAACCCTTTCCATAAAAATTGGGCTCTTATGTGGCCAAACTCTCAAGAATACTTTATCACCAATACAAAGTGATGACCGGTCCTCTTGGTGTCTGTATATGCCTTCTAATGTGCTCTAGCCTACTCAAGACACTGCCTAATCAAAATAACATACTACTCCAAGTTCTAAAGGTAAGCTAGCCCAAGTACAACCCTATCATCTAGTCTATCCCAACTCAAAGGTGTCCTGTAAGGTCATCCATATAAAGCCTGATAGGGGCCATACCGATAAAACGTGATAATTGTTGTTGTAGGAAAACTCAACAAGGTGCAAGTAATCCTCCCACTTCTTTTGTTGATCCATCACATACATATGCAACATATCCTCAAGTACATGATTAACCCTCTCTATCTACCCATCTATCTCTGGGTGATATGTTGAACTGAAATTAATGTGTTCCCAGAGCGGCCTGAAAGGAAGTCCAGAAGTCTGAAGTGTAGATGGTGTCCCTGTCATTAATAATGGTCTTTAGAATCTTGTGCAATCTAACAATATCCTCCATAAACACTTTGGAAATGGTGAGTGCATTATAGGTGACCTTGGTTGGCAAAAAGTACGTAACCTTGGTCAACTTGTCCATAGTGACCATGATGGCATCATGATGATAAGAAGACATAGGGAGATTGACAATGAAATCCATGGAGATGATGTCCCATTTCCACTGGGAATGTCACGAGGATATAAAAGTCCTGTGGGATGAGAATGTTTGGCCTTGACCCTCTGACACTCAAGGAAATGAGCTACAAAGTCTTCTATATCCTGTCAAAGACAAGACAATAATATAACTCTCTCATATCGGTGTGCATCTTCTTCACTCCTGGATGTGTTGTATATGGGGCTTGATGAGCCTTTGAAAGAATGAAGTTATGAAGATCACCTATCTTAGGCACATAAATGCACCTCTAAAAATAAAGTAGACCATTTGCCTCTAAAATACACCCTGCATACCTTCCCTCTAAGGAACCTTGTGACTCAAACATCTGCTTAGCACCCTCATAAAATATGTCCTGGAAGATGTTGAAGAATCCTTCCTCGAAGGTATGATTGTAGAGTCATAGTGGAAATCACATGTTGTCATCTACTCAAGGCATCTGTAATAACATTCTCCTTTCCTTTGATATACTGGATGTCCATGTCATACTCACATAAGAACTCCATCCAACGCCATTGTGAGCATTGAGGTTCGGATGTGAGAAGATATGTTTAAGGATGTGATGATCGGTCCTCAAAATGAAAGGCCTACCCAAAAGGAAATAACGCCAACACACTAGAGCGTGAAGTAATGCTACAAGCTCCAAGTCATGGGTAGGATAGTTAAGCTCATAATCCTTGAGCTTACGTGACTCAAAAGAAATAACCCGACACTCTTGCATGAGAACTGATCCTAGACCCTCTAATGAAGCATCGGTAAAAACCAAAAACTCTCCATTAGATCCAAAACTACTAAGATAGGTGTTGTGGTCATTCACTCCTTAAGTAACTAAAAATCCTTCTCACATTTCTCTGACTAGTCAAATTTCTTCCCTTTTCACTGAAGAGAAGTAATAAGATGCACAATCCTAGAAAAGTCTTGTACAAACCTATGTAGTGACTAATCCCATGAAACTCCTCACCTATGTCACTAATGTGGGAGCTGGCCAATCAAGAATGGATTGAATCTTTGAGGGATCTATTGAGATACCCTCACCTAGAAATGATGTGACCCAAGTAATGAATCTATGATTGAAAGAAACTACACTTTTCTAAGTTCCCAAAAAGATTTTGATCTCTCAAAACATGTAGTACCTATCTCAAATGATCCTCGTGTTCCTCCTTGGAATGAGAATATATCAATATATCATCTAGAAACACCAAGAAAAAATGGTCCAAAAAGGTCCTGAAAACCCCATTCATGAGGCTCATGAAAACAATTGGGGCATTGGTCAAACCAAAAGGTACAACAATGAACTCATAATGCCCATAACGAGTGGAAATATATTTTGTGAATATCTGCATCTGCAATGCACAACTAATGATATCCTGACTTGAGATCAATCTTAGAGAACACTCTGGCTCCCCTCATCTGATCAAACAAGTCATCAATCCTCGGAAGTGGATAATGGTTCTTAATTATGACCTTATTAAGCTACTTGAAATCAACACAAATTCTGAGAGAACCATCCTTCTTCTTCACAAAAATAACATCCCCCATGGAGACACACTAGGGTGAATAAGGCCCTTCTCCAACAACTCCTCTAGCTAAATCTTGAGCTCATGAAGCTCTGGAGTCATCATCCGATAAGGTGCCCTAGAAATTGATGTTTACTCTTGGTACTAGGTCTATGGTGAAATCCACTCTCTATGAGGTGGTAATGTAGGAAGCTCACTTGGAAACACATATACAAAATCCCTCAATATTGCATGTTCATCAAGAGGTGAATGCTCTGGAGTACTCTTTGATCGATCACTAATCGTAATGTAAAAAATGACAACCCTTGTGCATGCTCCACTTGAGTTTCTTAGCCAGAGATCATACGAAGGAAATAGGCCTTTGCATCCTAGAAATAACAACTAAATTCCCAAGGTCATCCTGACACTCAATGATCTTACTTTTACAGTCTACTTTGGCCGATGAGACTCAAGCCAATCCATTCCCAGAACAACCTCGTAGGATCCTAAAGGCAACACTTAAAGGTCCAAGGTAGTAGAGAATACTCCCAAATCGAGTATACAACTCTCCACGTAGGTATCCACTATGAGTTTGGCCCCAGAGGCCAACTCGACCTACTAACTATCTGGCTACCTACCCACCACTAGCCCACACTAGTCCACTATAGATGGTGATATAAATGAATTTGATGCTCTTGAATAAAAAATAACTGAGATAGAAATACCCCTGATAGTACCTTTCATCTCTTGATAACCATGGCTTGATGCTCATCCTAGTGGTTATCTACTACTACGTAGACATGATGGGCATGTCCTATTTCCACCATTCTATTCTTGGAGATAGGATTCTCTACCTATCAATGGTGGTGGGTTTTTGTGGACACATATGCACATAGTGATCAGGGGACCCACAAATAAAACATCCTACTAACCCTCTCTAAGAAGGGGTCCCTCCTATACTCTAGTGTACCAAACCCACGATTTCGACTCTAATAGACTACGTTGAGTATGGGCTGGTTGTACCTATTGGGTGTCTATGTCTCTGTCTCTACCCACCAAAACCTCCTGAAATGCTCCTTTTATTCATACTATGTGTCTACCTAGTCCTTTGTTGTTGATGTGCATGGTGTTACAATTACTGCTAAGTGTGAGGTGGAGGTCTCGAGACTGACTGTGGAGGCCTGAATCCTCCTCTAGGGGGTGGTGTTGTACCCCATGACCTCGATCTGAAATGACTACATCTTCTCTTGAAACTTACCCCTATTCATGTCTCTGTGCTCTTGGACATTGTTCATGTTCTCCTTAGCTAGGTAGGCCTTCTCTACGACCTTCTCAAGTGTTGGAGGAGATAACATCCTGATGGCCCCAACTATATCTACATTTAGTCCCTAAATAAACTTGTTGACTTGTAATTTATCATCCTGTAAATAATCCACATACTACAAAAATATAGAAATGACTCTCATCGTGAAACCATGCCTCGAACCCTGTAGGAGATCATGGAACTCATTGATCCTCTTTGAAAAAAGTACTTAGACATGTATTGGGCTCTAAATGCTCCTCAAATAGCTCCCAAGTCACCGTATCTCTAGTCAAATGGAGATTTCACTCCTCATTCCTCCACCATATGCCTGCTGCGTCACGGAGGAGGTGTATAATGAACCTAGCCTTGACATTGCTCTCATATGAGTGTAATCCAAAGAAAATATCGAGGCTAGGAGCCATGAATCAACCCCAAATCCATCTGAGGTGCCACTATAAGTGGGTGGTTGTAGACGAAGGAGATATCCTAATCACACTACATGTGTCATGATCCTGATGATAATGTCAACCATCCCCTTAACTAGTGAATGTGGTCATCCCTCATGAAATGGTCCCTCAATACTGTGAGAGCAGCTACAATAAAGAGAGGCCACTCTCTCAAGGTGAATGGAGGGGATATGTGACCTCTCCCATCTCTGAGTGTCATGATGATGTGGTTTGAGTGTGCGACCTCATCGTGCAGTGTATCCTCTCTGGACGATCAATCTCTTCTCTTGGATCTGGATGTGAGAGGAATGATGTTGCTATGCAAAACCCCATCATCTGTTGTAACACCTATAATATCTATGGTCCTAAATTAGGGGCATGGCTTGAGCATAGGTGACCTGTCCCAAATCCCGATGAATGAAGTCTCATACTGTGTCATGCTCAGGCATTGTGTAAGAAAGGAAAGGCAAGTTATGAGTTTGTATAAGGTAGCAGAAATTATTTAAATGGTTTATGTTTATTATTTATCCATTATTAATTTAATTTTAAAACTACCCAGAGCATCAGATGTTATAAACACGAGCTCTAATACCAGATGTAGTGCCCCATATTGGCAAGACCAAAACCAAACCTAAACACCTAAAAATACTTGATTTTTTTGGTTTAAATATTATAAAATGACTAATAAAATTTCCCTAAGGCTACTGGGTTGAGGTACCCCTTGGTCCATAATAATTTTATTAAAGCCCATACTAGTATTTTATCACCCCGTAAATAATTAAATCAACCCACTCATGTTATAACACTTATTTATTTTCTCAATAATAAAAAGTTCACTTTATTTTAAAATTATTTCCTCCCATAACCTTTAGTTTATCCCCCTAGGTACCCCATTTATTAAATTCTCCCTAACCATTTATTTAATTCACCCCACCCTTCCCATTAAGTCATTCAAATCCCAAAACTTAAAAGTTGGAGGGTTTATTTTGAGCCCTTAGATCTTTTTGTTTTCCACCTTAGATCTTTAGGGTTCCCTACAACCCTAATCCTCAAATTATGTTTTCTCTTTTTACTTTTGTTTGGAATATTTTCTCCTCATTTTGTAGGTAGGTTGGGAGAAGGAGGAGGAGGAAGGAGGCCATGGAGAAATTTGGTTTTCATATTTATCAAATTTTTCATAGATTGATTAATTTTGGGGTTATTTATATTATTGGTTTTGGATTTTAGATTTTTTTTTTATAAGATAACTAGGATTTCTTTTATAAAATTCCCATAAACATGGGGTTTATATTATCCATATATTTATATATTTAATATACACACACACACATATATAAAACCTTAAAATTACTCTATTTATATATAATAATATCCAACCCATATATATATATTATTAAATGGGGGCGGTATGGGAAGAAGGGATGGTGGATTTTGTGTGGATGGGGGTGAAAAGGTGGGGGTGTCACGTGGTGGGGAAGGTAGACGTGGGAGGGAGGCAACACATTATATGTAAGGAAGGGAAGGGAAAGGGAGTGGAGTAGTGCGACCATTACCATACCACTTGGCGAGTTTAAAAACATGGCAGGGGGGGGGGTGTTTTGGTCCCCACCTCCCAAATTTGGGATTTTTAAATTATTTCATTTTGAGGTTATTAAACCTAACTTTGTTTTCTCATCTATTTATAGTTTATTGTATATAAAATATATATTTTGAAATTTTTTTTATTATATATATATATATATATATCAATATGATATTATCATCGTAAATATTTTAAAAAACAGTGATTATAAATTTAGGTTATCGTCCCATTTTCACAAATATGCAGGTATATATCAAAGCATAAAAGGTGAAACACACACACACACACGTATATATATCTTATGTATATATATATACATACACAATATTTAATAACATGATTTATGTTTAAAAAAAATAATATTATATAAATAATAAAGAAGGAAATAAGATGGAATCATTATGAAAACTAAATTTATTGAAAACTCCTTTCTTATTTTTCTTAAAAAACAACTAATACAATAAGATAATGTTGCAATCATTCAGAGAGCAAGAGATGGATTTAAACCTTCAAATTTTTAAACAAAAGATGCAAGAGATTTTCCTTTAAAAGAAATTTTCAACTAGAAGTATTATAGTTTCTTTTATGACACTAAGTTGCTTGGAGATCTAGATGGAATATTTAACTAGTTTTGTAACTATTACTAGTACACTATCTACTTATTACCAAGTTTAACATAAAAAGAAAAGAATACAATAAAATGATTCCTTTTAGTTGAATCAAGACTAAAACTACACTATCACTTTACATTTCTTTACTATCATATGCTAAGAAATGCCACATAAAATCTGCCTTCTTCATTTCCATAACTCATACAAGTAAAATCATCATTTGATAAACACAATGAATTACTAAGAAAAAATTATTTTCTCTCAATCAAATAGGCAAAACAAATAGAACAAAGGTAACCCATTCAATGTACTAAACATGCATTCATTTCTTCAAATCTTTACTCCAACACAAATGATAAAGCAACCTTCCCATCCCATAGCCAAAGCCTTACAATATGTCTTTCAATGAATACAAGCATACCCAAAACTTCCTTAAAATAAGATTTACAAACATGCATAAAAAAGCAAGGATAGAAGTTTATTACAACATGAAAGAATCAAGATTACAAAATGTCAATATTCTTCTCAAAGAGAGGATAACATGACTCAACATTTCAAGTGCAAGATACAAACTTCATCCCAAGATAGGAGATAACTTAATAATAATTACAACATCATTACAAAACCATATTAAAATTCAAGAGGATAAGTCCTCCCAAAATGGGGAACAACATGTCAAAATTTCAACTTTTCTTCTCCAAACTCCAAGCCAAATCTTACAAGTTTCCACTCCAAGATAGTATTCAATGCAAAAAATAATAGGGGCTGGTTTCCTCCCAACCAAATGGCATCATCACATGCCATCTCCAAAAAATGGAGGACATGCTAGCCTCCCTCCAAGCCCATGGGAGAGAGAGTAACAAGCCTCAAGAATGCACAATAAAAATGGGACAAGGGTGAAAATCACACACACACAATTTTTCACACACAACAACCAAATGAACAAAACTTATCACATGAGGAAAAAATCCATGTTTTCCTCCAAGGGGAAGAGTGGCAAGGATCCCAAAGAAGCCAAAATGTGAACCAACCATAGGAACACTATAAAAATCTTCAACTTTGCAAAGTTAGGATCTCCTTATCTCTCCATT
This sequence comes from Taxus wallichiana var. yunnanensis, assembly GCA_018340775.1. NCBI lineage: Eukaryota > Viridiplantae > Streptophyta > Pinopsida > Cupressales > Taxaceae > Taxus > Taxus wallichiana. The sequence continues at coordinate 390,434,247 of CM031239.1, read as the reverse complement.
CAAAAATACCTCCTTATCACTCCATCCATAAACACCAAGCCTCCTCCTTGGAAGGATTTTCAAACCATACATGGTTTCCTTGCCAATGATATAAGAAAAAGGTTCAAACCATATGCAAATCCAAGTTCTCCACATCAAACCATATGAGGGAGGAATAAAAATGAACACCATCATGGCTTTGCCCATCAAGCCATGTGAGTGTAAGAGGAACATTCCTCCCTCTTCCCCAAAATTCAAAAATCCACCTCAAAAGTAGGATGGATTGAGAAAAAAAAGGAACAACAATCACACAATACACCCACAACTAAACATGCAACAAACAAAGTTCAACAATATTCTTTCTCTTCACATTATACTATGGAAAAAAACAAGAGTATGAAGCCTACCTCAAAACAAGAAATCCAAATTTAAGCACAACAAACTCTCCCTAAGCTCCAAGCTCCAAGCTCTCCAACTCCAAATCCAAGAGTAAAAATGACAAGTAAAAGTTCCTACCCCTCTCCATGAGGGAGTATAAAAAGAAGAACAAGTCACCAATCCTCACAAATGAGAGGGTGACATGTGTCACCCATCTCATCTCCCAACAAAATATTCCCAAAATCACAAAGAGCATAAAACAAAACATATTTTGGAGGTAATCTCCCAAATTCCCTAAAATGTAAATAAATCCAATACACTCCAACTTTTAAGAAATCACAAAAACAAACCATACTTACAAGATGGTGATATGAGAGGGGTCAAATGGGAGGAAAATCCCATTTTACCTTAAAAGAAACTACCTACCCATAGGTAGGGTCTAAGGGGATCATTTCCATGTAAGGGAGGACCCCTAAAGTGAAAAGAGGTCCCTAAAATTTCCACATTTAGCCCAAATTCGATTTTGGGTAAAGTGGCTCAAAGAAGAGGTGGTGGGACCCACCCAAATGATAATTAGGTGGTCCCAAACCACTAACAACAAAATTAATTAACTTAAAACACTAATTAACACATGTAGGGACCATTAAGTCCCTAAACTAACTCATCACAAGACTAAAACAAATTACAATTAACATAGTTATAATTAGGAAACACCCATGGCAAGGCTACACACAAGCATGCATGGATAAAGGACTATGTAATGTCCCCTTTCCTATGCCATAGGCCTAGGGGCCAACTCGAGTCCAGGCCTTGGTCATACCCAAGGGGCTATGGACGCTGTGAGCTATTGGGTATGAATATCTAGTCCAGTTGTTATAATTTTCCGTTGACAGGAGTATAAAGTGCTTTCGAAGGGACTAGATGTTATGTTTTATCGTTGGAAGGGGCCACTTAACTCCTAGTGTTCTAATTTTGCATTGGGGGTCACCTTTTGGACCATGGCGACTTGAAAGGGAAAAAGTAACTTTAAGTTACTTTATTGATTTGGTCTTCCCTAGGGGAAAATGTGACTTGGGATTTTTAGGGTTTCCTTGGCATGGGAAAAGTTATATAAGGAGTGGAGGGGTGAAAAGATGGTCATTCATGCATACACTTATATTTCCTTTCATGGGCAACTGCTATTTGCAAATATCTAGCTTGTAGAGTAAGATCCCACAGGAACCCTAGCTTCGGTGGTGAGAGATCCACTCCTAGCTAGTAGGGCACTCTTCGGTGGTGAGAGATCCACCCTAGTTTGTCATTTTTGGAGCTGAAATCAGGGCTGTCCTTTAGAGATATTTCCAGAGGGTTTCAGTGAAGGGTTTTGGGTATTTTGGAGGAGAGATTTTAGGGTTTTTCAGGGCAGATCTATGGCAACCTCTTTGGCAAGGTCTAGCATCAGTTTGAAGGCATTTGCAAGGGTTTCCAGCCATCTCCTAGGTGGGGTGACTTGTTTTGGAGATTGCAGACCTGTTTTGGAGGGTTTCCACTTCCTCAAATTCTGATTTGAAGGTTGGGATATCATCTCCTATATTTATAGATAATATTTCCAAGGTTTCATAATTTTTGCATCTATATTTCGGAAGATATTAATTTTAGAATTTTCCACTTTAGGGCATGCTGTAATTTTTAGCAGTATTATATTATTCAAAAATTCCAAAAACAATTCTATAATATCTATTATTGTATTAGCAAGCTCCATTTAAAATTTCAAGAGATTTGAGCAAATATTTTGGAGTTATCCCTTATTTTCTCGTTTCGCTGCCTTAGATTTAATTTTCTGCAAAAATTAGATTTCTGTTTGGCTGTAATTTGTCTGTATTTTTCATATTTTAAAGTGATATCCTATAAGGGATATTATAGTGGTATCAGAGCAGTTGTTTCTCTAGCCTATTAGAGTTTAAAGATGGGAGACAGAGACAGTGATGAGTTGGGTGTGGATCTGATGAAACAATTGTTCACCAATATGGTGAAGCAATAGGAGACTACTAATCTCTATTTGAGCCAGCTTACAGAGAGATTAGCAGGGCGGGACTGATGCTCATATGGAGAGAGGAGAAAATAGCAATACGGGATAACAAGGTCAAATAGGAGAAAGTGGACATTCAGGGCAGTGGTCTCCCCATTGTTCTACCCGGCCTTTGGGGATTCACGAGCCTTCTTTCTATTTGGAAGTTTCATAGACACAACAATGCGTTGATATTGTGGATGAGGAATATTGTTAGAAGAGGTACGGACATTGAGTGAGGGTTTCCAAGATAACATGCCATTTCAGGAGTATTGTAAAATGAAGATTGGTAGCAGGCCCTGGAGAGATCACTGACATAGGTGCCAAAGTTTCAGAGGAGATTGGGACAAATCTCTATTCCACACTTTGATGGTTCTAAGAAGTGTACCGCATAGTCTTGGATTCAGAAGTTGAAGACTTACTTTGAATTGAATCCCATGCGTGAAGAGGATGTAATTAATTTTTCTATCCTACACCTCGAAGGAGATGCTCATGATTGGTGGTTCAGACGTACCCAAAATTGTAGGGTACTGCACCGCCGAACAACGTAACATGTGCCCCAATGATGATACAGTCTCCTCGTAAGGTGTTTAGGATCCGAAAAGCTCTCCAAGTATGCGTTAACATCCCACATGTCCCGCTTAGCCCCTTCTTCTTTGTGTTTTGTTCTTGATTCATGAAACCGCCGCCTGCGGCGGGGTCGGCGGACCACCGCCCCAGAAGGGCGGCGGTCCGCTGCCCTGCTCGGGCGGCGGTCCTTCACGCATTTTCTAGAATGTTCTTTTTAACGTGACTCACGTAAATTTCAACGTTTACCAGCTTTTTTCACCGCCTTTGGCTTGCATTAATGATTCTGGTTCCCTGGAATAGTGTTTTGGCATTGTTTATGGTTTAAGAGATCAATTTGGTTTTTACCTTTGGGTAAATGCAAATGCTATAAATAGTTGGCTTGTGCTCAAGAAAATGGCCCCTCAAATTTGCCTCTCAATTTCTCATTTCAGTAGTTCAGTCTTTCATTTTCTTAGGATTCATAGTTTTGTTCATTGCATGCTTAGTTAGTGTTATTTTGCTATTAGAAAGCCACATATCCATCTTGTGCAAGTGTTGTCATTACTTCATGCAGTCCATTGAAGTAGAACAATTTAATTCTCAGTAGGAAGCCATTAAAGTTGCAGGTTTTGCTTGTCAAACAAGATAGTTTCAGGTTCTAGACGTTTTATGTTGCATGACTCACAATAAATCCCGCTAGGAATTGCATAAGCCAAGCTCTGTACTCTTGCGCTATCCCTCTCCTACTCACATTGTATTCAGTTTGTATCCTAAGCTGCCTTTGTTCCAATATCTACTTTTGTTGATGCTAGCATTACACACTTTTCTGGATCCACGTGAGCACGAAGGAACGAGGAGATCACACTGAGGGGACAAAGCCACACACACCATCGGATTCACCACTATTATGCAGAATCCAGGTTCTAGCTTTCAAAGTTCTAGTTAAAAGCATATCAAATAAAGTAGCCAATCATTCCATTTCAGTTAATTTTACTGTCGATATTGCCAGGAAGCTGTGGGGATTGATAGTTTCTGAGAAACTATGATTCACTCCTCACTTCTGAGGTAGGATCGAGAGTCTTCCAAATAGATTAGATCAGTTATTTCATTATTTAGAATAGGCTCACAATTGCACAGACAAGTAGCTATACTCGGTTGCTTTGTTTGTTTTAGTTCGTTATTAGTTTAGTTGTCAATTCCTAGATATATCAAAAAAGTTGCTCTTTCAATTTTTCAAATAGTTCATCAGAAAAATACAAAAATAGAGAAGTTATATATGCTATAGATATACTTCACATAGTTAATTTTACTTTGCTGCAATTAGATTTACATTGTTGCTTTTGTATGACAATCACGGGACCTAGAGAGCCCAGAGAATACGTATTCGAGCCAATCGTGCCCCAACCCAATCTCATCACAACAATAATTGATATAGATCAGAATCTTAGGATCCAAGTCTTCCGAACAATGGAAAACTTACAACAGATCAGCTTCTAGTTAAGCGGGTTAAACATAGAAGATGACCAAGCGCACACATTTTGGTCAAATCAACCAAACTACAGATTACCCTAGATATATATCCACATGACTGTAGAAGGGCTTGAAAGAGAGAAAATGTTGGTTGTGATCCTTTGGTCCCACAACCAGACGCAGGAGACACTCTCACAGACATAGATACTAGCTTAAGAATTCAGGTTGCACGAACGCCTGTGAGATACTCTGAGAAGATCACACAACTGTTAATTCTGAATATAGAGGCTGAGAAAGCATATGACTATTGGATACTAGGGATTAGGGACTGATTCCACACATGACCATAGTAGGACCACAACAAACATGAATCTACGGTTGTGACCCACAAATCCCACAACCCAATGAATCCACAGGTGAATCAGACATAGATGCTGGCCTACACACATTAGTATTCAGATCTACTCCACTTCCACCTATCATCATCGAAAAGTTATCCTTGTTAGACGTAGCAGCTAATAAAGCTAAGGAATTCTGGACTAGACCAGATAATCACCCGTAGAGTCCGCTATACCCATCATCCACCCTATGACCCTATCTGGAGATATACACGAAACTATCCCAGGTCATTTTCCGTATCCCACAACCCATAGACCGAATCATGCTAGAGCTTCGATATTGATTGGAGCCTTCGAGCAGTCATCCTTGCCGATCGATCTATCACACCAGTTTAGGTTAGGAGGGCCTTCTTTGCCTTAGATTCGTAGTTTCCACTAGTGCGCGTCGAAGACATCAGATTGCCTAACTAGTTTGTCTGCATCCCACACGTATTCCATCCCCACCGGCTGTCTCGGCATGACCTCGGGAGGTCGGGTGTGAGGAAGAGTTACTTGTAGATTCCCACGCTCGCTTGTCACTTTTCCATCGTACAAAATTGGTGAACCCGACGTGAACTTCCTAAACAATTTGAGTCATATTTCTACTTGTTCTTTCAATTAAACTACTTTTTGTCTTTTCCACCTCATCAGCTTCACCAAACAAAATTGGTGAACCCAACGTGAACTTCCTACACCTCGATTCGCTTCACCAAAGTCATATTTCTACTTGTTCTTTCAATTAAACTGCTTTTGTCTTTTCCACCTCATCAGCTTCACCAAACAAAATTGGTGAACCTGACGTGAAGCACACGGTGCTTTTCTTTACCTCTTTTGTCCACCTTCGCTCCTTCCCATTATTCTACGGGTATTCATATACCCCCCGAATATGTCGGGATTCGATGCATATGGCAGACTCTCTTAGGTCTTGAGGCATACTACGCTCAACTGAATAGACAATCATCACCCTCACTCTTAGTATGGGGTGACAACTACTCAACTAACCAGTTGTCAACACAAACTCCATCTCCAAGGATAGATATAGCTCATCCTTCCAAACAGAGGAGTTGGATCAGCTCGCTCAAACACAACAAACAGAGCCTTCAAGCTCGAACAATATGACGTTCACAGGAGAATCTGGTTCATCTCCTCAGGTACTGCTTAGACCACAAATTAGTAGACAATCAGACCCATACCTAGTTTTAGATGATGAACATTCAGTACGTTATGCCAGGAATGAACAACGCTCTCGGAGTATGTACCCACCCATAGGGAGTTTACAAACACAACCCGAGGTCTCTTTTCAAGAAAATACCTCCATGCCACTACACATAGGAAATGCCCTGGGGAAACTTGGTAGGGCAAGCGATCAATTCATAGCAGGATATCACATGCCTATACAACATCAGGATATACAACAAATGCCACTAAGGCAAAATATCATGACTTCACCAAATGAGGTCATTTCAACTTTAGTAGAAAAAGTTAGGGGGTTAGAACTTGCTCAGGAAAATCACCATTCTCAATTCATGCGGGTAGAAAATTCTAATCCTCCACACCATCCTAGCCAAGTAGACCTCCTCACAGGATAGGCACATTGGGCATGCCTCCTCAGCATTCACAACAAATGCCAACTAGAGCCACCATTTCTAACACCATTTCCGATACCTCCCGGTCTAGTACAAAATAATCCATTCTGGACAATACCCCTTCATACTTAAACATGTACTCCAAATCACCACAAGGGGACATGTTCTCCTCTCCCGGCATGTTTCTCAAACACAGGGGTTTCCTTATGCCCCTGCCAATGCATACGCTATGCCATATCAACAACCCATTCCACCGCCGCTCCCTCAACAAGCACCATCAATGGTCGAAACCTATGCGATAGGGACTTATTCAGAATATTTGAAAGAGCCCTTAGATTTCACCATACGAAGTGTCATGCTTCCAAGACCTCTTCCCGATTTTCCCAAATACAAAGGTGAGGGAGATCCGAATGCACATATCAAGGCTTACGCCATAGCCATTCGAGAACTACTCCCTTGGGATGGGGTTGTTGCTAAAATATTCCCCAAAACTTTGGAAGGCATCGCTCTCGATTGGTATTATAGAATACCTGAGGCTTCCATCCATTCATTTAAACAACTCATTTCAGAGTTCATCAAGGCATTTGACATGAACAAACTATTAAGAATAGGAATCAGGGAATTCTTGCACATTAAGCAGGAACACAATGAATCTGTCGCTCATTTCATCCAGAGGTGGCGTACAGTTCTTTATTCTTCAGCCAGTGCTCCAAATATGGACCAAATGGAATTATGTGATTTATTCCTTCATTCTCTCAGCAGAGAAGTGAAGGAAGAAGTCCAGAAGTTCCCACTAAGGACTTACGATGAAGTACTTGAGAGCGCTCTCCGAATAGATCAAGCGGCAATTGATAGCGGTCGCAAGACATATGGAGCAAACGGGAGGTTAATCACCTCCAACCAGAATACTACGGCTTATCCTACTACCACGAATGTCAATCAAGGACCTAAAATCCTCAATAAGAATCGTGGAGTGACAACAGATGGGGTAACCGATCAGGTTAAAAAGGTAAATGTTGTGAATACTCCACCGCTAATAAACAACCAACGAAACAACAACTTTACCCCAACAATCAATGCAGTGGATTTTAATCATCCACAACAACAACAACAACAACAACAATGGTGAAACCCTACATAGGGTCCAAGCCAAAACTCAACTAGATATCAAAACCAAAACCAAAACCAAAAACAACAAATGCAAAACTTTAATCCTAATAGGCAATGGTTTGATCAGAGTTTTGGGCCACAATATACACCAAGCCAACAAACTAGGAATTACAATCCTAACTCGTATTGTGGTTTCCACAAAATTTGGGGCCATGACACTAGAATGTGCCATGACTACAATAAGTTCATGCAACGTTTTCCAGAGGAACAAAAACAACTTTTCATAGATATGTTCTTGGCAGATCCTACGTCACCAGCACCAAATACTTTTACAGGGGTAGTTTCCCCTCAAAATGCACCCCTCAAGATCTTCAATGATCCACTCCCAAATCACAACAACAACAAGTTAAATCCGAATGGGACAAACAAGGGTGTAATGATAGGAAACAACGATCATGAAGCCTCAACTTCACTAAATCCATTAGTTGTGCCACAATTAGGAAGTCACCATGACCTAAGATAGTCGGCTTAGTTGAGTTAGACACCGAACTACCCGTAGAGGCTGTAACAAGGACACGAGAGTATTCCTCTCAGCTGAGTCCAAGCCACCCGTTAGAGACAGACAATATCCAACAAATATTAGTAAAACCCGTGGGTGCCTATGATTTAATTAGTGATCTAACAAAAACCTTCTCGCACATTTCTTTTTTGGACTTACTAAAGAATTCTCCTACCCATAGGGCTGCTCTTTTAGAGGCATTAGGTTTAGGTCATCTAATTAACATCACTCCACCTCCCGAAACACAGGTAAACCATATAGACTTTGATATCCACCCTCCGGGGCAGCCGGATAGGGATACCGAATTCATATTCGAAATAAACAAAATGCCAACAGACACTGAGATTGCACATGCCGAGGTGATCCAGCCTTACATTTGCAAGTATGGGTTTATAACAATTATGTGAAACACGCGATGGTTGATGATGGGGCAGCAGTTAACATAGTCCCCTTCTCTTTCCTTCAAAAGCTAGGGTATGGAGAAACGAATTGTTCCACAACTCGAAATACACTAAGAGGCTATGATAGCCTTAAAGCCACCTCGATTGGAACTATAATACTACCGGTCACCTTAGGACCCAAAACAATCCTGACTGAGTTTTATATTATAGATCGGGAAACTAACTATAATATGATCCTCGGCCGACCATGGATACACCGTATGAAGGCAATCCCTTCTACGTTATTTCAAGAAGTAAGGTTTTTACACTTAGGAAAGATATTCATAGCCAAAGGTGATCCAAAACCATTCGATATACACCTGGCTGACTTAAAGAAAAGACCAGGTGTGCACTCAGAGTTTGAACTCCCAACAAACCAACTTAATAAACCCACCGACGTGAAACCGGAAGAAAAGTTGGTACCTACGACAGATCTTGAGACTATGAGCCTAGTCAAGATGATCCCAACCCTCAAGGATGAGGCAAATATTGTAGAAACAGTATCATTAGGAACTACTACAAAAATTGTTGAATTGCTAGAACAGGATCTACCAATGTTCCTACCATTTGATTTTGTAGGCATGGGATACACCCTAGGTGTTGGTTCTCTTCCAAGCAGTGGATCTCTGCATGGTAGAGGTAGAAGATGTTAACACAACAAATATCCCAATGCCCATATTCCTAGCTAAGTATTGGACTCTCCATTTCGATGGAGCTAAATGTCGTTACGGAGCTGGGGTAGGTGTAATCTTTACTTCTCCCGAGGGAAAAGTCCTACCATTTGCCTTTAAACTAAATTTTGAATGTACAAACAATGGCGCTGAGTATGAAGCCCTCCTCCTTGGCCTCATCTTAGCTAAGAGGATCGGTGTTAATAACATCAGGGTGTTAGGAGACTCACAATTGGTAGCAAACCAAGTCGCTGAGGTTTATGAAACCAAAGCCGAGCACTTACAGCTCTACAAAATAGTTGTATTAAATTTAAGCAAGGAGTTTGACTTCATATCAATTGAAGCAATCCCGCGAGAACAAAATATTCTCGCCGATTCAATAGCAACCTCAGCATCACGCTTCACTCCAAACAGTGAGTTGGAGGATACCCATTTCATGGTATCCCTTCGTACTGAACCACTGGTAAAAACAATGTCAAATCCTCTTTTAACAAACAAAAATGAAAACAAATCTACTATCCTAGACCACATTGATAGTGATACAACCACTCTGAATTACTTAAACACCTATGCAGCGTTACATCTCACCCATCACGTGATAGATTTATCCTTAATCCCGCATTCATCTTCCTACTTGGAAATCCCATGACAGAGCTTCCCCCACAAAAGGAACTCAACATATACACAGTCGAGAATGGAGACGATCTGGAACTACCTCCAGCCCCGCCTGAGTTTGAAGAAGGTAACACTTCTTTAATCGAAGAAACAATCGATATTAACATCGGAACAGAGGATGAACCAAGGATATTGAAGTTAGGATCCTCGTTAACTCCATCGGAAGTAGAAATACACACTCAAATCCTCAAGGAACATCAGAAGGATTTTGCATTTAATTATAAGGAAATGACAGGGGTTACACCACACATTGTGGTACATAACCTCATCACTAAATCAGATGCAAAGCCGATTAAACAAAAATCGAGACCAATGAAACCCAAGGTAGCTCTCATGGTGAAAGAGGAGGTAATGAAACTCCTCCAAGTAGGATTCATCAAACCAGTCGATTACTCTCAGTGGGTATCTAATATCGTTCCATTCTCAAAAAGAATGGGAAGATACACATCTGCATAGACTTCCGAGACATTAACAAGGCATGTCCTAAGGATGACTTCCCATTACCATCCATAGACGTCATTGTTGACGCAACAACTGGATTTGAGCTTTTGTCTCTCATGGATGGATTCTCAAGATACAATCAAATCAGAATATCGAACAAGATCAAGCTAAAACCACGTTTATAACTCCTTGGGGAACCTATTGCTATGTTGTTATGCCATTCGGTCTCAAGAACGCTGGCGCTACATACCAGCGGGCTATGACGTATATATTTCATGACCTTATTCATAAAATTGTGGAATCCTACGTAGATGACTTGTTGGCCAAGGCCAAGAAGCGTTGTGATCACCCAAAAGTACTCGCGTCATTCTTTCACGTCTAATAGAATACGGAGTCACGCTAAATCCAGAAAAATGCATCTTTGGTGTAACAGGAGGGAAGCTCCTAGGTTACATTATATCGTCACGAGGGATCGATGTTGACCCAACCAAAATTGGGCTGTTCTTGAAATGATCCCACCTTCAGATGAATCTGGAATTAGGTCATTTCTTGGAAAACTCGGTGCAATCCGGAGATTCATCCTAGATTTAAGTTTTCGCCATCCATCCAATCAACAATCTACTCAAAAAAGATTATAGTATTGATTGGACCAAAGACTATAATGAAGCTTTGACGTAGTTAAGCATTTCTTGTTATCACCACCTACGCTAATGCCACCTAAGCCAGACCACCCGTTAATCTTATATTCACGAGCTACCAATGTCTCGCTAGCCTGTATGCTGGCTCAAGAAGATGATGACAAGAGAGAACGCGCGTGATCTATTTCATTAGCTGAATGTTGCTCGACTATGAAACACGTTACACGCAAGTAGAATGAGAATGCCTTGCCATAGTCTTTGCAACCAAACGCTTAAGACATTACATGCTAAATCAAGAAACAAGGGTCATTGTAAAGATAGAGCATTTACGAACCTTCCTCACGCAAGGGTCCTTGTCTAAAAAGGTTGGACGCTTTATAACCTTAATGGGTGAATTTGAGTTAACATTCGTAAATCAAAAGTCCGTTAAGGGAAAAATTATCAGATTGGTTAGCTGATAACCCATTAGACGGAGGCAATCTAGTAGATCTGGACTTTCCTGATGAATGCGTATACTACATCGAAACCAGACCTCCTATCTTTGAGTGTCCTTGGTATACTGATATTATTAATTATATCATGGACCATACATATCCAGAAGGTGCTACACCACAACAAAGAAGGTGGTTACGCATTATCGTAGCTAAATACGTCATTATAGAGCAGGTGCTCTATCGTAAAGCATTCGATGGAATGCTTCTAAGATGTGTCGACATAGAAGAATCTAAGAAGATTCTCCACGAATCTCATAGTGGAATATGTGGAGGCCACTTCGGTGGCCATGCCACCTCGTAAAATACATCGGATGGGCTATTTCTGGCCTACTCTAGAACATGACGTAGTAGAGTTTGTACGAAGGTGTCATAAGTGCCAAGAATTCTCCCACGAGATCCACATGCCGCACAAGTACTACAACCAATCGCTACTCCATGGCCCTTTTCTACATGGGGCCTAGATTTGATAGGGAAATTCTCTCCCTCATCTACAAATGGCCATAATTTCATAATCACGGCCACCGAATATTTTACCAAGTGGGTAGAGGCTATGCCTCTTACTACTGTACCGGGTTCTGTAATCGCCAAGTTCATTTTGAACCAAATCATTTGTAGGTACGGTGTCCCGCAAATCATTATCTCAGATAATGGGACTTCTTTTAAGAATGACGAAGTTCATGAATTGTGTAATAAATTTAAAATAAGCCATCATACGGCCTCCTTGTATTACCCCAAGCCAATGGACAAGCTGAAGCGACAAACAAAACATTAAAAGCCATTCTTCTTAAAATGGTGAAAGAAAAAAAATGAGATTGGCATTTGAAGTTATATCCGGCCTTATGGGCCCACCAAACCTCGATAAGAACACCAACAAGAGTGACTCCTTTCTCGCTAGTATTTGGGGCAGAAGCAGTTCTCCCGCTTGAGGTTGAAATACCCAGTCTCCGTATCTCATTACAAGGGATTCTGGATGAAGACGCTTACAGAGAAGCACGTCTCTCCCAACTAGAAAGCCTAGATGAAGCTAGGTTAGATGTTGAACAAGTGGCACAGAGTCTATGCTGACCGGATGTGCCGGCAAGTATAACAAGAAGGTCTATGAACGAGACATATATGAAGGTGATCTAGTTCTAAGGCTAGACAACCGGATCGATAAAAAGACCGGTGAAGGAAGGAAGTTCCGGCCCAAATGGTTGGGCCCATACCGAGTCATGAAGGACTATGGAAATGGTGCATATCTCTTATGCACACTAGAAGGTGAGGAATTTGGTGAAACAGTCAATTCCCTACACCTTAAACGATTCTATGCATAAGCAACCAGCACTACTTGTATAATTATATCTACATTGCATCTTCATATAGTTAGGATCATTTTGTCCGCTTGTTTCGTACAATTTTGTGATCAAGGAATTTATTCTCAAAGCAATTCATTACAAACTTATGATGGTATTGGCATAAACACTCTAATCATACTTCTTCATTTCATAATATCATCACCTATTTTGGAATCATCTCATCAAATAAAGCTAGATATGACAAAGTCTTAATGGTAACCATACCAAGATCTGCAGGTTTGTTCTCACTTTTGGTTTCTTCCTAGGATAGGTGTCTTGCCTATGGTCTATTCTAGAAGCTTCATCGTGTCACATCTATCCCATACGTATATCTCTTTGGAAGTAAGAACATACTGACACTTTGCTCAAGTAAACGAGTCAAATATAGATCAAACAGAAAATTTTAAATTTACACATTTCCTTGCCCCACCAACCTTTGGTGATGAGCTTGCATCTCTTACTAGTGACGTAGGGTTGGGAAAGGATGGAAATGCCCTTACTCACCTATGCCTTGCCCACGGTGATAAACCCACGCTTCTTACTAGTAGCATGGGGCAAGGTGTAGGGGGTCCTCTTGACAAACAAATGTTAAAGGTCATAAACAAACAATTCAAATCTTGAAGTCTTGAGTCAAAAACAAATGAATCAGATGTCCAAAATTCCAAGAGAGTTAAAAACCCTAAAACCCAGATTTTGTCTACCATGTGGCCATCTACGGATCTAAGTCTAGATAAACCGCAAAGCAAGTTGCATCCCAAACTATGGAGTCACTCGGGTAGAATAGGCTTGTAGCATCCTAATTTGGTTCCATCAAAACTTTGTCTATCTCTCATCACTATCATTCCAACACATTTCATAACTTGTGCCCTTTCTAGCTCTCGGTGATGAGCCCTCGCATCTTACTAGTTGCGTGGAGTTAGGAGTGGGGCAAGTTTATCTGCTCATCATACCGGCTTATCTTCACCACTTTGCCAAAACAGATATGAGGTATCAAAGTTGCTTAAAGAAACTAAAGTTCAAAATCACATTGTATTTACATTATCATATATCAGCACCATGAAATACAAAAAGAAGGTTAACATTTGTACCATTTGTTCTCCATTGCATACATTCTAAAAAGCATATAAGCATAACATCATAGTTTACATGTGGAAATGGAAATGGAAACAAGGTCATAGATGCCAAGAGTCTGATATAAAATAATATATATATATATATAAATGGTCAAAATTCCTGTACAATGCCATCATGCGCTAAGCATGGTCAAAACACTCAAAGAGCCCGGAAATACAAAAACATCATACAAAAATCTAAGAGAGCCAAGTGGCTTCTCAACCCCTATGAGATCCCTCTGAGGGTGCATGCCCATGCCTAGGACTCGGCTACGCCGGTGCTCTGAGTGCACGGAGGGCTCACGATCCCGAGGGGCAGCTGCGGTCTCGCCATGAGAATGACTCCTCATCAGGTGCTCTGTTGTCCTATACCCTGCCAGCTCAGTACGGAGGGTAGATACCATCCTGGCCACATGCCAGATGGGGGAAAAGATGTCGGTATGCCTGCCAGCTGCTGAAGGCTCCCCTGCATCCACAGACAGCTCTGCACGGGTCCTCTCCATAGGGATCATCAGGGTATCGGTGCATACCCGTGAATCAGGTCTCGCCACTCATCGGCAGTCTCTGCAAATAAAAGAGAAAACAAATTAGAAATAAAACAAGAGATAAACACAAGTGTAAACAAAAGGAGAGATAGCAATTAAGGCGATCCTAACTCAAAGCAAAGGGAAGATAACTTACTCGGATCACCGGGCCTCCAGGATGGATCTCTAGGGTCAAGCACACCGCCACGATGCGATGCCGCCACCGATTGAGGTACTCCTCCCATGGCTGGAACATATCATCCCACTACGGACTCATCCTCCCCACCATGGCCCTGGGAGAGTGGCTCCTCTGAAACCAGAGTCACCCTCTCCGCACTCTGCTCCGCCCTCTCTGCCTGCATGATATCCTGAGTGTCATGCCACTCAGGATCACTGTCCTCCTCTCCACCCGACTCACTGACCTCAGCCTCGGTCTCCTCCTCCATCTCCCCCCTGTGAACTCCTCAGACTCAGAGTCTATGTCAATAGGGTCATCGCTGCTGTGGGTGGGACCAGTGGAAATCTGAAGTAAGGGTGCCTGAGGAGCACCGGCTCTCCCTGAGCACGTACTACCCGCCTAGCCACAATAGGAACGCCAGGGGTAACAATTGTCCAACCCCGGCCTCTAGGACCCCCTCTGGCCTCTCGAACTGACCTATATACTGGCACCACCGGGGAAGCATACCCATGTAAGGCAAGCCAAACTGCTGAGGAACTCGGCCAAAGGGATGTATCTCCACTCTCCCTACCCTGTCAACAAGCTGCCCTGTGGTGGAGCAGGAAATCAAAGTAAGAGCCTCCTCGCCCCATAAACCTGCCATGGCCTGATACGGTGTGGCCTCCATGTCATCGGTGGTCAGGGAAGCAACTGGCTGGTGAGGTGCTCTGAGCACCGACATGTCTGTCCATCTGGCTGCCCTCACAGCTCCGGGATCTGCCACCTCTACACCTCTGCCATAGGGGATGAAGCGCTCATAGACCTAGCTCATAACTAGGGTCGGATGGCTCAAAGACTGCCCCTATAAATGGACCACCCTGTACAAATCATGGTAGGTAGTCCCAAGTATATCGGCTCCCCAGGTGTAAATCGCCATGTCCCTCGATCTGTGTAATGATGGGGGACCAAGCAATATAATAGTGTGTCTCCTCCCTTGTCCCCGATCAATCTCGAGGCAAGGATCCCCATAATGGCTTGATGAATCAAGGGGATGGGCAGGCTAGGAATAGATCGGACCCTCACCCCCTTCTTGAACCAGTGGAGATAACTGCATCTCCCATGTAAGAAGCCCACTGTGCTATCTGAGCCCGTGAACCTGCCGTCTCAAGAGTAAGTCATCTCCCGATGATCGGGACCCCAGGATATGGTAAACATCCTCCAAAGTGATGGTCCACTCACCTCGGACCCCTGGTAATCGGAAGGTGTTCCGATCAGCATCCCAATAAGAAAATAAGTCACAAAGTATGTGACTGGATGGTGCAACATGTGGGATGCGTGATATACGTAGTATACCGGCCCTCTGAAGAGTGTCCTCCTCATCCTGCGAAAGGGCATCTAATACTGCTGGGAGCCAGTCACACTCTCTCTCTCGACTCCATCGAATGTACTCCTCCCTCACCTGCATACACCCAAAAACACACAAAATAGAGCAAGTTAGCATCCGAATGACATTAGAAAAATCATGAAAACACATAAAAATGCTAAAAATGCAAAAACAATTTCAAACAAGTGTTCCTTTGGCATTCTGTGAAGAACCGCCGCCCTGAGTAGGGCGGCGTTTCAGTAACCACCACCTTAAAGGTGGTGGTCTTGTAATCGCCGCCCCCGAATAGGGGCGGTCATGTAATCCGCCGCCCTGTTTAAGGGCGGCGGTTGTGTCCCAAAACCCACGCGGGTTTTGTACCTTAAAAAGGCCTAAAAATGCAAAAAGGGACTATTTTAACTAAAACAAAGCCTACCCAGTAGGCGCCCCCTAGATAGACCTTTTAAACCTAACATTTTCAAAAATAACCCCCACGACAAAGATTTTAACATTTTAAAATTTTGGGGGTAAAAACGGTAAATTGAGAAAAACTAACTTGTGATCTCGTGGGTCGATGTTCCACTCGTGGAGGCATGATCGCTATCTCGTCACGAACGTTTTGACTCTACTCTCGTAAGAAACCATCACCGTGGGTCCTAGAGCTCAAAATCAACCAAATCAACACGCGCAAATGAATAGGAAAATGGGCCCACTTTTACATATATAGCAACCTGACTTGTTTTGAATGCCCTTTTCGCAGGTTTGGAGTGCCAATGGAGGTAAGTTCTTACCCCCGCACAAATGGTACGTCCTCATTTCACATTATTTTAGCATTTATTTTCCGATCTATTGTGTCTATCTGCACTTGAGTTCTCTTTTCATTTTGCAGGGAGCGGGAATTTTGGATGGCGGCATTTCAACACACGGACGTGTCAGGTATGACATCTAACTTCCCATTTCGGGACCGCCATACTTGGACCCACCAGTTTTACGCCTCTTCATGGCTAAAATGCTTCTCCGAGGGGGCAATATGTACGTACCCAAAATTGTAGGGTACTGCACCGAACAACGTAACACGTGCCCCAATGATGATACAGGTCTCCTCACAAGGTGTTCGGGATCTGAAAAAGCTCTCCAAGTATGTGTTAACATCCCGCATGCCCCGCTTAGCCCCTGCGTGCTTTGTTGTTTCTCTTTTCCCCTCTTTTCTTTGTGTTTTGTTCTTTCTTGATTTGAAACCTCGTGTGACCCCCCAGGGTAAGGTGGCGGTCTATAACCGCCGCCCCTCTTAGGTGGCGGTCCTTCACGCATTTTCTAGAATGTTCTTTTAATGTGACTCACATAAATTTCAACGTTTACCAGCTTTTTTCACCGCCTTTGGCTTGCATTAATGATTGGTTCCTGGAATAGTGTTTTGGCATTGTTTATGGTTTAAGAGATCAATTTGGTTTTTACCTTTGGGTAAATGCAAATGCTATAAATAGTTGGCTTGTGCTCAAGCAAATGGCCCCTCAAATTTGCCTCTCAATTTCTCATTTCAAGTAGTTAGTCTTTCATTTTGCTTAGGATTCATAGTTTTGTTCATTGCATGCTTAGTTAGTGTTATTTTTCTATTAGAAAGCCACATATCCATCTTGTGCAAGTGTTGTCATTACTTCATGCAGTCCATTAAGAAGTAGAACAATTTAATTTTCAAGTAGGAAGCCATTAAAGTTGTAGGTTTTTCTCATCAAACAGGATAGTTTCAGGTTCTGGACATTTTATGTTGCATGACTCGCAATAAATCCCGCTAGGAATTGCATAAGCCAAGCTCTGTACTCTTGCGCTATCCCTCTCCTACTCACATTGTATTCAGTCTGTATCCTAAGCTACCTTTGTTCCAATATCTACTTTTGTTGATGCTAGCATTACATGCTTTTCTGGATCCACGTGAGCACGAAGGAATGAGGAGATCACACTGAGGGGACAAAGCCACACACACCATCGGATTCGCCACTATTCTGCAGAATCCAGGTTCTAGCTTTCAAAGTTCTAGTTAGAAGCATATCAAATAAAGTAGCCAATCATTCCATTTCAGTTAATTTTACTGTCGATATTGCTAGGGAAGCTATGGGGATTGATAGTTTCTGAGAAACTATGATTCACTCCTCACTTCTGAGGTAGGATCGAGAGTCTTCCAAATAGATTAGATCAGTTATTTCATTATTTAGAATAGGCTCAAAATTACACAGACAAGTAGCTATACTCGGTTGCTTTGTTTGTTTTAGTTCGTTATTAGTTTAGTTGTCAATTCCTAGATATATCAAAAAAAGTTGCTCTTTCAATTTCATTTGAATAGTTCATCAGAAAAATACAAAAATAGAGAAGTTATATATGCTATAGATATACTTCACATAGTTAATTTTACTTTGCTGCAATTAGATTTACATTGTTGCTTTTGTATGACAATCACGGGACCTAGAGAGCCCAGAGAATACGTATTCGAGCCAATCGTGCCCCAACCCAATCTCGTCACAAGCAATAACTGATATAGATCAGAATCTTAGGATCCAAGTCTTCCGAACAATGGAAAACTTACAACAGATCAGCTTCCAGTTAAGCGGGTTAAACATAGAAGATGACCAAGCGCACACGTTTTGGTCAAATCAACCAAACTACAGATTACCCTAGATATATATCCGCATGACTGTAGAAGGGCTTGAAAGAGAGAAAATGTTTGGTTGTGATCCTTTGGTCCCATAACCAGACATAGGAGACACTCTCACAGACATAGATACCAGCTTAAGAATTCAGGTTGCACGAACGCCTGTGAGATACTCTGAGAAGATCACACAACTATTAATTCTGAATATAGAGGCTGAGAAAGCATACGACTATTGGATACTAGGGATTAGGGACTGATTCCACACATGACCATAGCAGGACCACAACAAACACGAATCTATGGTTGTGACCCACAAATCCCACAACCCAATGAATCCACAGGTGAATCAGACATAGATGTTGGCCTACACACATTAGTATTCAGATCTACTCCACTTCCACCTATCATCATCGAACAGTTATCCTTGTTAGACGTAGCAGCTAATAAAGCTAAGGAATTCTGGACTAGACCAGATAATCACCCGTAGAGTCCGCTATACCCATCATCCACCCTATGACCCTATCTAGAGATATACACGAAACTATCCTAGGTCATTTTCCACGTATCCCACAACCCATAGACCGAATCATGCTAGAGCTCGATATTGATTGGAGCCTTCGAGTAGTCATCCTTTCCAATCGATCTATCACACCAGTTCAGGTTAGGAGGGCCTTCTTTGCCTTAGATTCACAGTTTCCACTAGTGCGCGTCAAAGACATCAGATTGCCTAACTAGTTTGTCTCGCATCCCTTGATTGACGTTTTAGCAGGATTTGTGAAGACATTTGAGCCTTCTTCTTTGCATGAGGTTATTAGGAGATCTCGAGACTTGGAGTTATCCACTCCAAAGTCAAGGGTTCAACCTTACATTCAACAAAGGGAACCTACATTTGGATCGAGACGAACTTCGGGAGAGGGAGCCTCCACCGAGGCAAGAGGTGGCTAAGAATCCATTCATTTCTCAAGAGGATAGAGATGAGTTGAGGCGAAAGAAACTATGTTTCGATTTCCATACACCTTGGGTTCTAAGACATGATTGTAGAGGTAGAGGGAAGGCCTAATTCATTGAGGTGTTTTAGGATAGTGAGGGTGACAGAGGTGAGGAGATAGGGACTTGCGAGATGGATGATGGAGATGGAGTTACGTTGGATAGTGTTGATGCGGTGCAGGAGGAGGAGACTTTTCCTCGGGAGATTATAGCCACATTGTCTAGTACACTGATGTACAAGGCATTTAGGATTAGAGGAATTATGCAGGGTCAGCGAGTAGTGGTCCTCATTGATAGTGGGGCCACCCACAACTTTATTGATGCCTCATTGGTTGAGAGGTGAGGATTACAGACAGAGGACTTTGAGGGCTTCAACGTGGTTGTAGCTAATGGAGAGTCTATGAGGTGTACACGGCGGGTACCCCAATTGAGCATCACGATGGGTAACTATACAGTTACCGATGATTTCCACATTGTTGGTATGGGAGTGACCAACATAGTGCTGGGAGTGTAGTGGCTTCACTCTCTTGGTGAGTTTCAGACTAACTTTCAGACGATGGAGCTGAATTTTAAGTTCAAGGGAAGGAATTTGATTTTGAGGGGATTATCTACAGGAGCACCTAGGGTGGTTATAGCTGAGGGGATACAGAGGAATTTCGGAATGATGAGGGGTTGTATTATTGTGGATCAATGTGGAGTATGATGGATGTGGGTGTGACCAGTAGTGTTGCATAGGAGATAGTCACCGAGATTGGGGTTACAGTTCAGATCATCTATGTTTATCATTATGTTCATTATCGAGGTTTTGGTGGACTGGATATCTCATTTTCTTGTTGAGTACTCCAAGAAACCGACACACTTGTGAGATTTTGGATGGTCACATACAAGATGACACCTACAGATTAGAGGATGAGATGATATTCTATCATGAAAAATTATACCTTGTGTCGATTCATGGTTGAGGATGGAGATATTGTGACATGTGCATTGTTCTGTCGTGGATAGACACTTGAGCTTCGATGAGACCTACAAGTGCATATCAGAGAGGTTCAGATGGTATGGGTTGAGGGAGGATATCCTCAACTTCATACAAGGATGTACGGTTTGTCGTTATAACAAATCGGAGCTTACGGAGTTCATCATGTTCGAGTTGACATGGGATAACACTTCTATGTATTTTTTGCTTCTAGGCATAGTGGGTATTTCACCCATGTTCTAGTCAGTGGAGGGATGGAGTTGACTCAATTTCCTGGTTATTCAGTAGGTTCACACTCATCATAGGAGGTGAACTATGTAGAGTTGACATTGTCGGTTGACCATTCTTTCGGAGTCTTGGGGTTTTTCCCCCACGAGACACATTGAGATGCATTATGAGTTGTACTCTCACACTAATGTTGGTCATGTGGGAGGGTTAGCATGCTTTATGTATATAAAATTTATTTCATAGGTTGATCTAGGGTATTCTATAGGATTCAAAGTGGACTTGCATACTCGTGGAGTTAATCGAAGAGATAGTGACGGGTCCCATGATGATGGCATCGATTGGGATGATTGGAAATCCTCGATGTGGGTGCCAGTGGAGAGTCGGTTTGGGTATCATTCTACTTCATGAACAACATTGTTCTCTATATAACAGGAATTCATTATGACTACATGGGGTTTCTTGGTTACTTTGGATTACACCGATCTTTGGTTGACTGCAGGGTGAGGTGGAGAAACTTACTTTGTGGTATTCAGTTTCTGCAGCATCCAAATGTGCATTTGCTTGAGGACAAGAAAAATTTGGGAAGGGAGGACTGTAATGTCCCCTTTCCTACGCCATAGGCCTAGGGGCCAACTCGAGTCCAAGCCTTGGTCATACCCAAGGGGCTATGGACGCTGTGAGCTATTGGGTATGAATATCTAGTCCAGTTGTTATAATTTTCCATTGACAGGAGTATAAAGTGCTTTCAAAGGGACTAGATGTTATGTTGTATCGTTGGAAGGGGCCACTTAACTCCTAGTGTTCTAATTTTGTGTTGGGGGTCACCTTTTGGACCATGGTGACTTGAAAGGGAAAAAGTAACTTTAAGTACAATAGTGTATTAAGGACACCAAGACATATATCTAGATCACAACAAAAACAAGAGATAGGACTCGATTGTGAATCTAAATAATATAGAGTAAGAACATATTTGAAGCATTTATTTCTTTATCAAGCATTCATTCTCATCATTTATTTCTTTATCAAGCATTCATTCTTATGTAAAAATCCATATAGAGTAGATATTGGATGACAATAAACAACATGGTTTAAGTTGTATTTATTCTTGGCATGTTCGTTTTGATGTTGTGAAACATTGAGGGACCGGATAATTAATCGATACTTAAAAAGCATATTGAACCGATCACAAGCCCTTATAAGCAAATGTCTTCCTTATTCATTCTATATCCTTAGTTGTATTATAAATATTTGTAGGAAGGATAATAGTCTCCAAGATATCCACAAGGAGTTTATGAAATATGTGATGAAGTGTCATGGGATATAAGAAGCATTATTTGACACTCGAAATGTTATATAAAATACGCATTATTTCATTAATTTTCATTCATAATGAATTAATATATCTAGTTAAATAATTTAATTGGAAATATATATGATAAATTGTATTTAACTTTATGTAAAATTACTTGTTGATCAACACCAAAATTCCTCTCCAATGAGTCATATGTCATGACAATATCATCCAACACGTAAGCATGATGTGTCTCATCTTATCGAGCACCATGCTCAACCTATGGAGCATTCTCCTAGGCTGTGTAGCAGCCTCATAAATGCATGAAGACCCTCAAGCATGAAAAATGTGTGGTGATAATGTCTCAAATACTCACCCTCTTGAACAATGATAAATGCACATAATGTTGTACCAAGGACCATGCCAAAGAATTAATAAATTGGAGTGTTTGAAACTCCATACTCTTCTTCACAATTGAAAGGATTATTACATGTTGAGTGGATGATTGATCAAGGGGTCTTACTCACTTTTATATGAATAATGTTCCCCAATTTTTCCTATGTAGAGCATTTCCCTTTTCCTTAGAAATATCATAGTCAAAATAATTTGGTATTTCATCAAAGATGAACTCACTATAGAGTTTCCTCAAGAAATAATAAGGCACCTCAAATTCATTGTAAGGGGTATGGTCAAACACCATCCACCATCTATCCTAAAAGTGATTTTTATTTATTTTTAGTTTGCACCAAATAGATTGGGAATATTTTGTAGTTCATTTCTAAAGGTACATTGGTTTTTGGGTCCATAAATAATGCACATAACTTGTATAATTTGGTAATATTATTTTCTTCACCATATCATAAGATAATTTAGTTGCATAAAATTGAGAAAATTATTTTTTGGGGTCCACCACGTATTTATTTGTCAATTCACAAAATGAATATGGGATATCAATGATTTCAGTTATGTCTGCAAGTATTTAGCAGTGGGTGCTTATGACATTAGGGTTTTTAGGGTATTTATCAAATTTTAAATCTCAATTTTTTATTTTTTAATTTTCCCTAAAATGTTTTCTTATGTTTGAGGAGGATGTGTTGGAATTATAGGATTAGCTTTTAAGGGGGTTTTCTTGCCATGCTCTTTCATTATATTTTATTCATGTATATGTCTAGGTGGAGAAGGTTTTTGACATGGAGAATGGTTTTTAGTAGGTGGAGGGTTTTGATTAATTAAAATAAATAAATTAGAAGAAATGAAGAAGAAAAAAGTTTTTAATATTCACTAAAATTACCTTAAAACTAGTTTTAAGTCACCTCTTAGATGTTTAACCATTGTTGATTGGGTGCCTTGAAGCCTTGGTATTATCCAAAACATGATATCATATGTTTTCTTGATCATGTTTCTTGAAATTAAAATTTGTGAATGTTGTATTCTCGGATGAGCATTTAAATGTTTTCACACCGTTAAAATGCAAACATGTTATAATGTGAGCATATTATAAAAAACCGAGCCATAAGGTGAGTGTGTTATGTTTAATATGCATCTTAAACACTTTTTGGATCCCCACTCCCATACAATCACCCATATTTACTACATTTCCATACCATATTGTGTTTTGCATACATGATTTGTATGGTTTAACCCTTGATTTATTTTTATACATGATAAAAATCTATGTAATTAAATATTTATTTTGAGATAAATGATATGCAAGAGCACATATCTTAACTCAAAAGGGGAGAAAATAACTTGGTTTGATAATCTAGAGATTCGGATAATGTCTACGGTTAGATCACACCATTGGTTTCCTATGCCTTCATGAGACCAAACCCAATAATTTTGAGATCTCAAAACATTTATCCAAGCCTAAAGTTTATTCAAACCTAATAGTTACTATCCTAATCCAAAATATACTATAAATAAGATAAAACATATTAGTTCTCGAGGCCTAATAAAATTTCACTTTTTTAGCTAAGAAGTGATATTTTACCCATCAATGGGGTATGAAGTCCCCAATAAAAAGAAATTTTATCCCTTTTTGAGATCCAAAACTCTATTACAATTGGGGTATATACATCCCAAGACAATCTTCTACCAAAGGATTGATACTTATTCAATTAGCCTCTTCTCCATATTTGAGGCGTCTCTATTTTTTTTGATTACGTGAGGCATCTTCTCCCCATCACATTATCCAAAAAATTGTAGTGAAGTGAAAAAATGGTTCGTATACCATAAGGTGTATTCATTCCTTTGATTTTTCAAATTTTAAATCTATCAAAATTTTAAAACTTGGATTTTTCAAATTGATTTATAAAATATTATTCCCTTATATTTCATGTGTTTTTTTAGTATGTAAGCAAAGGAGTGCAACATTTCTAGTTCAAACAATTACTACATCCATGCCATAGATACATATATATTTTATCCCTTTAAACAATGAATTTGTATTTCATTTCAAATATTAGATGAAAGGGGGATCTATAGTACCCTAAATTTGGTATAAGGCACTTGGTAATGTCAATAACTTTCTCTTATACAATTGTTCAACCAATGCTTTATTGACTCCTTTTTCATAGATTTTCGCTTTCTAATTAGCCACAAGTCAATTAATTTAACCTTATTTTCTAATCATCGCTATAAAAATCCATTACAATCTATATAAGAACTTCTTAAACACTTATAAAGACCTCTCTTCATTCCTTTTTTAGCTTTTGTATCCTCTAGG